>OU015761.1:70181904-70354051 GCA_907173295.1 Fagus sylvatica
CATTAATCATAATCTAATACATCAACAAGTTGTAAAAAAAAATTGCAAATATTTTTTTTTAGTATTTGTACTTTTGTAGCTTTATTGTTGGCCTCAATATGTTTTGGTACCTGATAACCAACTAAACTACAAAGTGGTTGTTCATTCTCAATTGAGTGCCAGTTTGAGAGGAGGGCTTGTCTGATAACCACCTAATCTACAAAGTGTTTGTTCATTATCATATCAATCGGATGTCTATTTAAGGTGACAAGTTGTAATTGTTGTACAATAAATATGATGTCACTTGTAGTCCTAATAAAAGTGTTGTTGCACTAATCACGATCTATTACCTCAAAAATATTATGAAAAAAATTGTGACCTCTATTATATCTACCGCATTATTATTGATCTTAACGTGCTTCCGTCTCTTATATCCACCTAGTCTGCAAAGTGTTTATTCATTCCACCTTATCTGTTTAGGTGGAAAAGAGTTCTTTCCCTTGTTTGGTTGAGGGAAGAAGGGAAAGAAATTTGGTTGGGCCATGGTTTTTGAACCGGATCTAACAAAATTGTTTCTTCCCAAATTATTGGGAGGACAGAGGAAGGGTCAATGTACTTTTTTTTTTTTTAATAAAAAAAAGGGCTCAATTGCTTACGGCCCCGACCCACTTAAACTGGACATTCCCATATGACGTAAGGCGCAACTAGACAGTAATAGGGTACGTCACTACTCAAACCCATAACATGAAAGAGTGATAGGTCTTTCGTTACACTAACCACTAAGCCTAGTTGGCGGGTCAATGTGCTTTTTACTCAACATTAAAACATCCAATCAAATAAAGCCGCCAAAAAACAGTTCACACTCAACTATGCTTGACTTGACTTTGACTTGATCAGACCAAGTCGCTTTAAGTTTGATCGGATTTTTTTATGTTTGTTAGTTTATTTCCGAGATAACCAGATCATGCCATTGAGAAACTTAAATTATGCTACCCACCAAATGAAAGTTCCCAGTTTAATATTGTGGATTTCTCCAGTAATGCTGGTCTCCAGTATTATGCATATCCATGATCCAGCTCAAGTTTAGTGCGCAAATTCACTGGGCTCAAATGCCTTAACGGAACGGCTTTTAGTCAATATCCCCATCCCCTACAAATAAAGTGAACTAGACTTTTTTTTTGCTAAATAATAAAGTGAACTAGACACTACCCCGTGATGCACGAAAATGTATTTGAAAACAACATAAATTTAAACCATATCATTCCCAGGAACGGCTCTTAGTCAATATCTCCATACCCTACAAATAAAGTGAACTAGACACCACCCCGTGATGCACGAAAATGTATTTGAAAACAATATAAATTTAAACCATATCATTCTCAGGAACGGCTCTTAGTCAATATTTCCATACCCTACTAATAAAGTGAACTAGTCACTACCCCGTGATGCACGAAAATCTATTTGAAAACAATATAAATTCAAACCACCGTAGAAAGATTTTGAGGGAGAGAGAGTTTTTGGTTAGTCCCAGGAACAGATAGGCAAATAGGTAATGCCAAAGAACTTTTGAGAATTGCCTTTGCAGAGAATAGGCTTAGTCTTGTTGAAATTCTTTTCTATTTCTTGTTTTTCATATGGGATCCAAGTAAATTTTAATAGCTGGACACTTAGGATGACATGGCCTATGTCAGATTTTTTTAATTATATTTGTATTCGAGGATTATCCAATAATTTCCTTTTAGGTCTTAAAATTTTACAATTAATTATTTTAGTATATATTTTAATTGAATTTAAATTTTATTTTTTTTTTTTTTAATTGAATTTAAATTCTATTATATATTTAAACCTTTATTAGAATTTTAACACATCATATTTTCTTAAAATATATAATATATTATTCCATATACAAATTAGTAAATGTCTATTGCTAGAATATAGAGTTTCATATCATAATAAAAGTCCAAATGCTAGAATATATTTTTCTATAAAAAAAATGCTAGAATATATAGTTCAATATACAACACAATAATAATAAATGTCTATCAATAATTGCCATTATTATTATTATTATTAGGGTACTCTTTGATTACCAATAGGAATCCTACTCTAACCTTATTTTAATTTATAAATGTGGAGAATTGAACCTACAGTCTCACAGAGGGATGGGGTTCAAAGGGGAGAGGGGACACCACCAGGGCAAATGGCTAGTGGATTAATTACCATAATTACCTATTTCATACTTAGACAAACAAAAAATAGAAGATAAAATCATATCACATTAAACTTTCCGTGCATTGCATGCGTTACTAATTAGTTATGGAATAATGTCAAGGATTTTTTTTTAAATAATTCATGACATGATTTTATTGTGATTGAATTGAGAGAACTCTGAGTTCCAAAAAACCCTAATTTAGGACTTACAATATATGAACCCAACATTTTTGTTTTCATTTTTTTATCAAATAAATTATAATAAGAACACTAACCATTATTGTAATATCTCATCCAAACTATATGATAAATTTGCGGGGGTTACGTGCTTAATTTTTAGTTGAGTAAATATTAGTGTTATTAGTGGTAGTATTAACAAATATGCTTGTATGAAAAGTAATTTTGTAGTCATATATAATGTAATATTGGGTATTTTTGAATTGTTATATATGGACTATCCATTATTATTAGTAAGCAAGGTGAATGTACGATGTCAACTTAGATATTTTATGGGTACCTTTTGAATATTTCAAACACATAATGAAAATTAAGTAATTTTGGTAATGTGTTAAAGTGTAATATGAAAGCAATATATGGGGTTAAGTGAAAAAAAAAAAGAAAAAAGGACAAGAGGAGGTACTCCTCTTGTACAACTCAAAAATCTCCCCCCATATTCAATTACCATGAAAATATATGACGTGCAGGCCACTGAGGAGTCAGGAGTGAATCAAAGCACTCAAAAAACCTAATGATTTCTTCTCCACCCATGACCGAAACCCCCTTCTCCCATACTTCTCTCACTAAAATCTTAGAGAAATACCACCATAATCTTAGCTTTGTTGGGTTTCTCCTCTCTTGGTTCAATCCTTACGAGAAGTAGGGTAATAAATTCTTCCTTGATTAGCTAATGAATAAGTTAATTTGTTTGTTGAGTTGTATTGAGATGTGTAAATCCAAACTTTTTAGTTTTGACCTTGATTTATCTTGGGGTTGTTAGACTATTGGAAATCTTAAGTTAGTTTCTTAGTAAGGGTTCGTCAATTAGTAGCTCGGGCAACTCTTGGATTTGGTTTGTAACGCTGAATATTTTAGAGTATGGATGCTCTTGAGATTAATTGTATGAGATGTTTTTGTTCTTGATAATTCATGGTTTTTTATGGGTTTTGCTAAGCATGTATTTGTGGTTTCATGATTATCTTGGGAAGTTTTTGAAATCTTGATTTGGGGGTTGGGTGTTAGTTGAATGTTTTCTGAAATTGCTTAGGTGTTTGGTTGTATTTTAGTCCCTAAGTATAGATGTTTAGAACTCCCTTTAAATGAAAGTAAACTCTGTTTTTGGTGCTCATCTGCTACTTTGTTTAATTTCACAAATTCTGGTATTTATATATAATATCATTTATATAAAGGTTTGTTTAGGATTAATATATGATATGTCTAATTAGTGGGTATTAATTTCGCGTTCAAGTAACATCATTTGAGCATATTTTGTGAATTTATAAGAATAATCTGCAGTGCTGTCTACAGGAGAGCTTTTGTGTAGGGAGTAGTTAAAAATATATGGTAATTTCTGTAGATTTATTTTGGAAGCCTAAGAAGGTTAGAATGAAAGCTAACATCTGAGACTTTAGTTGAGATCGATTTTCACAACATTTGGGTTAGTATTGGAATTATAATGAATTTTCTCTTGGAGCCATAAATCTGTCAGGACTGTTTCGTATTTAGCAAAATATAGGAATTTTAATAAATTATAGAGAATTATATTGAGCTGGTTTTATGGTACATTATATATATATATAGGATTACATTACTGTACAATTTCAATATGTTTTGACGTTTTTAAGTTGGTCAAAGGAATTTTGTAAGAGAGTTGATCTGCAGAAAATCTGCTTAAAAATAAACTAAAAATATTGAAACTTTACGGAATTTATTCTTGAATTAGGGTGATTGGATTTTGTTGTAATTTGGTATGAATAATTTTTCGTGTGTATACTACTTGGTGGAATTCTAGTATGCCTTGTTTTTATTGTTTAGTACCCAAAGGAAAGGCATAAATCATGCTATCTCTATTTTTAATATTTTCTTCTTTCATGAATGATGTGTGTGATATTGCCTTGTTAAATGCATGCTCATTGAAGCAATGCATTAAAATGTTTGATGTATGTAATTGTGTTTTGGGAAACCTCTTTGAGGTGGATTAGGGATTTCTTGAGCTTTGTGAGTGTTAAGGTTAGGAGTTTTATGTTTGATTTTCCTTAAGATTTGTGAACAAAGGTTATAAGTTTTAATCTTTAGTTTAGGTGTTGCAGTAACCAGGTTTGAGCTCCTTCAAGGTTAGGCTTTCATTTCTTTTGCTTCCAAGTAAGGGAATTATGTTTTGAGTTTTTGGTAAGACAGGACGCGATTTGAAAAGTTCATATTGCATTAAAATGTTTTAATAAGAGTGTTATATACATAGTTATATATGTTTTATGCAATTAAATTAGTGGATATGTTATATATGTGTTACATTGAAACATAATGAAAAATAATGAGTTTGAGAAAGATTAGTTTTTGTAGTTAAGTCTTATGGTATGCTATTAACTTCTTTGGTTGGGGTAACGATATCGGCTTTCTTTGGAATATGGCATAGACCAATTTGTGAGACGAATGTTGTACCTGAGGCCATCTGTGATTGATGATATGAGAATGTTGTATTCGAGAATCCCGGCATAGTGGGGAATGTTGGATGCCTAGCCTAGGGTTGGATGGCTCACGTTTTACAGACTTATTTGATAGACTGACCAAAGTAATATTTATGAATAATTTTTTTTTTTTTTAAGTTGTGAACTATTTAATTTTTTCAACAGCGATGTTTTGACGTCATGAGAAAGCACAAATGGAAATATAAACATAAATGTTTATGATTTCTTAAGAAATACGCTTGCTTAAAATATGTTAAGAAGTTTTCTCATGAGATATTTAGATGTTCTTCTAAAGAAAATGTTTTCTTTATGTAAGATATATATTTTAAAGGAAATATGCAAGTTATTTATGTATGCTCAAAGAGGTTTATCTTAAAGCATATCCACATATTAGAAAAATGATTTTGACTTACATGCATTCTTACTAAATTTTCATGCCACCTAACTCTTACTTAGCTTTGTTAGATCACTCTTCTTTTAAAAATCTTGCAGTGAGCAGGTTTTATCTGTTGGAGGAGCAACGTGAACCTTAGTTCATTTTTGGAGGAGCTGAATTTTTAGTTTAAAATAGTACTTTAGCTTCATGTTTAGATAGTTTTGTGCTTAACTCTGTAGTGATTAATTTGTAGTTAGGAATCGATTTGTTGAGATTTGGAATCTTTTATGTAATAAGAGTTTTTATTTTGTGAATTTTTGGTATTTTAATAATTGATGGTTTTGTTATCCCTGAAAAAAATGTTAGATTCTCTAAATATAAATATGAAGTAGATAAAATTTTTTTATACATGTTTATTTTGGTTCTTTTTAATATCGGGTTTAGACTTGGTATTAATATTTTATTCATGATTGCAAATCCAAATTTCAGTAGGACGTGACAATGTGATTGATTCACTTTGTTGATAATATATATATATATATATATGACAATATATATTTTCCATGATTTAAAAAGTACACATTTTCAAAAAGAGAGAAAGAAAGTGAAATACTGTCAGAGAAGAAATTTCAACATCAATAGTAATGGGCTTGCCCATCTAACTATATATTCTAACATGCATAATAATAGTTGGAAATATACCTGAAATCACAGTACAGAGTTATGTTTGGCACAGAGATCTTTCCATATACACTCAAGAACATAAATTTAAACAAACATTCCATTGTTAAATTTAGTAAGGATCTGTTGTCAGTGTTTTCCTTATTAAATTAGTCTCTTATATCATATTGCTATTCTTCCATTTACCTGCATATATGTCAGAACCAAACTCTCCCAACTTCCCCATCAGGTCTTAAGAACTCATGCAAGCTGCACCAAATAAAGAAAACAAAAGAACCAATTAAACTTACATAGAAAAAAATGCTAAACAAGAATTCTATAAGTGCACTAAGAATTACGAAGGTATCGGCCCCAAATAATTCAAGTTGATCGAACACTACAAACTTTCCTCAATTTGATATGTTGGCTCTCTTTTTAGGGGGTACAAAATTAGGCTTAGAACTTAATTAGAAGGTACCAAAATTATGAGAGGCACAAATACCGAGTAAATATACGGCTGTTGATGCCCTCCTTTGCCTGATTTCTTCACCTTTCCTTCTGCTAACAACCTGCACGCATAGAACCATATTCAATCACCGTTAGAGCATTCACACCCGGAACTTTAAAAGACTCTATTAGCTACTATAAACAACACTATTCACAAAATTCATCAAAAAACCACTCCTATCTGGTCTTTTATAATTGCTAAAATTTTTACACAATTAAACAGTACTCGGTATCAATACCGAGTACTGTTGATCATGTAAACAAATTTTTTACTAACTTTTATTCCTACGCTCTCTCTCCTCTCTCTCTCTCAATGTTTCTCTCATGAATCAACGGCACTAATTCATCTTCCCAAGCGAGGCTGGGCTTGCGGTGGGGTTTGGGGGGTAACCGGCGTGGGTATGGTGATTGGTGTGGGTTTCCGGCGTGGGTGTTGTGATTGGGTTTGGGGGGTAACCGGCGTGGGTATGGTGATTCGGTGTGGGGGTTTCGCGGGTGGGGTTTGGGGGGTAACCGGCGTGGGTATGGTGATTCGGTGTGGGGGTTTCCGGCGTGGGTGTTGTGATTGGGTTTGGGGGGGCTAACCGGTGTGGGTGTAGTGATTCGGTGTGGGTGTGGTTGATTTTGTGTCGCGGTGGTTTGGTGGTTGCCGGCGTGGGTGTGGTTGATTTGTGTTGCGATGGGTTTGGTGGTTGTTTGAGTTGCCGGAGTGGGTGTGGTTGATTTGTGTCACGGTGGTTTGGTGGTTGCCGGCGTGGGATTGGTTGAGATTGTGGGAAAAAAGAAAAAAAATAATACTTGTTTTTATAATATTTTAATAGAATATAGTGTAAAATAAAGAGTGGGATGTGAGGTATGTTATAAATGTTGAGAGGTAAAATAAATAAAGTAGGTTTTGAAGAGGTAAAGTAGCTAAAAAATAAAAAACCGGATGTGAATGCTCTTAATATATAGACATTTTTAGCTCTCTACATACTGAGGTACACGTGCCATGTGGCAAGTAAGATTAGAGATATGACTCATATATAAAAAAAAAATAAATAAATAAAATTAAAAATTAATTAATTTTTAATGTTAAAGTCCAATGGGCCTAACTCAATCTCAAAAGACGCCTTATGAGATGAGGATTGCCCATTGTCTTATAAAGACATTATCCACTCCAACTATTTCCAATGTGGGATAATAATATCCAACACCCCCCCTCAAACTCAAGCAAGAAGATGTAAGCTTGAGTAACTATTTTTAATGTGGAATAATAAATATCCAACACCCTCCCTCAAACTCAAGCAAGGAGGTGGAAGACTAGTTGGAGTGGGTAACCTTGCTCTGATACCATGTTAAAGTCCAATGGGCCTAACTCAATCTCAAAAGACGCCTTATGAGATGAGGATTGCCCATTGTCTTATAAACCCATTATCCACTCCAACTATTTCCAATGTGGGATAATAATATCCAACACCCCCCTCAAACTCAAGCAAGAAGGTGTAAGCTTGAGTAACTATTTTTAATGTGGAATAATAAATATCCAACATAATTCAATAGCTTATGGGCAGGACAAAAGATAGATTACCTTCTGAGAGCCATGCTTGCGTAATGGGTGTTACCGAGCTCTTTACGAATCTCCTTTTCGCGGTAACAGACGCCAGTGAACTTTGCTAGTGTCAGGGCTGCCAAAATGGCCTCCTCGGCTTCACTCTGCTTGCTCTGCTTGGAGTCATTGCTGCTTCCAGCGCTCGAACTGCATATGCTTACATTTCTGGACACAGATCCCGAGGCCATCTTCAGCTCCTTGCCAGAGGCGGAGCTATACTGAACCTTGGAGGGGCGCTTCCGTCCAACCTGCGAAAATTCCAGCTTTCAAAGATTGAAATTTTGAAACGATTTCACTAACAACATAACAATTCAAATTAAGATTCCTCAAAAACAGAGCAATCAGATTCGATTCCTCAAAAACAGAGCAACAAGTTTCCTCAAGTAAAATCTGAGCGAAAAACAGAGCAATCAGTACTTCGGCGAAAAACAGAGCAATCGGATTCCTAAAAAACAGAGCAATAAGTTTCCTCAACTAAAATGTGAGCGAAAAACAGAGCAATCAGTACACTTCGGGTTTCAACGAAAATTTCAAAGATGATGTGAAGCACAGTGAAACAATGACTCAAAACTCCATACTCAAAAAATCAAAATCAACCTGATCACTATTCACTATTTACTCAACGAAGGAATAGTACTACTCCAGGTTTTTCACTATTTCCTCAAGGAAGGAATAGTTCACTATTCCACTACTCCAGGTAAAATGTGAGCGAAAAACAGAGCAATCAGTACACTTCGGGTTTCAACGAAAATTTCGAAGATAATGTGAAGCACAGTCAAACAATGACTCAAAAAATCAGAATCAACCTGAGCGATCTTAACATTCTTGGAGTCCCTCTCTGTGTCACTTTTTGCTTCCATGTCATCTTTAAGCGACTTGTTTGAGACGGAGAGGAGAACCAGAGCGTCAGCAGCTTCTTTAAGCGAATTTTCCTCAGGACCGGACCTGCACACAACAAAAATCAAAAATAGATTCAGAGGCAACAAAGTAATAAAAAACAAGCAAATGATGAGAAAAGAAAATGAATATACTGTTGATTTGATGTGTTTGAGGGGGGACTCCGAGCATCAGTATTTTCAAACTCCATTGCCCAATGGCGTCTAATATTGAAGAGGAAGAGGATGAACAATTGAAGGAGGGAAGAGGATGAACTACTTAAGGAGATAGAGGAAGACATATTGCAAGAGTGAAGAAAAGGGAAGATGGAGGCTACTACAGAGCACGCCTTGCCACAGAAATTTTAAAAAAATGGACTTTTGATGGAGGCGACTACAGAGCGCGACTACAGAGCGCGACTAGAGAGCAAATTGGTTCAGCACTCACTTATTTTAATCTCAACCTTTAAATAAAAATAAAATAAAATATGAGAAGGATAAAATAGTAAAAGATTACAAAAAGAAAAAAAAAATTATAAAGAAAAAGGTGGTATTGCACCGTGGTCCGTGTATACATTTTTGGTACTGCATCCGGTCTTAGAGCATCACCAGCAGTAGTTTAAAACTGCTTTGTATCTCTACAAATAGGGAACAAACCCAAAAAAAACGCTCCAGCAGTCGTCTATTTTAACACTCCGTCTTCAAATTTTTTTAGAAAATGAACAGTAGCTTTTCACAAATGAAAAGCTACTGTTCATTTTCTATCCGAATAAACCGAATAAAAAAATGTATGCGGGACCACCAAATATAAATAGTTTATTTTTTCCGAAATCCTCATTTCAACTGATTTTTTTCTCTCTCTTCACTCCACTCCGTGCTCTCTCTTCTCTCTTCTCATTGTGCTCTCTGTGCTCTCCGTGAAACCACCATCTCCTTTGTTTATATAAAACCAACTCTCCTTTGTTTATTTTCTCAGATCTGTAACCACCACCACCGATTCTCAGATCTGTAACCACCCCGCTGGCCACGCCGCGAAGGAGAGACGCTGGCCACGCCGCGAAGGAGAGACGCTGGCCACGCTGGCCACGCCGTGAAGCACGAACTCCACCCCGCCGGCCACGCCGTGAAGCACGAACTCCACCCCGCTGGCCAAGCCTTGCCGTGCCGATCCCAACGGTCTGGAGGTGGAGCCGTGCCGATCTCGGCTGGAGGAGTGGGTTGGCTGGGATTTGTTTGGTTGGTTATTTTTGGTTGCTGAGAAATTTTATTTGTGGTGGTTTTTGGTTGCTGAGAAATAAAATATTGTGGTGGTTTTTGGTTGCTCTGGTTGATTTACGGTGGTTGTGGTGGTGGCGGGGTGGGAAGGATTACGGCAGTTGGGTATTTTTGGTGCGAAACAATAATGAAGAAAAGTAAAAAAATATAATATTTAAATGTGGTAAAATAATAAAAATGTATATTTAAATAGAGTAGAGAGTGAAATAGAGAGTACTGCTGGAGCAAAAATAAATAGAGAGTTGCTGATAGTATAAATATAGAGATAGAGTAGAGAAATTTTATACAAACTGCTGGAGTTGCTCTTATTCTAAAAGAAAAGTAAAAAAAGTTGAAGGGAATTGCGCACATGGGATCTCAGTTCCATAAATCTCCTCCTCACCTCACGAAAAAGTATCATATATGTCGGATTGGCTTAATTTTAGTTTTGTCTTTTATAACCGCTTAGGCAATGCCGGATTGGCTTTCGGGCAAATGAAAACGTTTTCACACTCGGCCACTTGGGGGCAAATGAAAAAGTTAAGTGGGGGCAATTTTTTTCTTTTTTTTTTTCAATTTATACAATCCCCCGTAGGTTTTTCCAATTTTCATGGGTAGGGCAGTGTTTTGACTTTTGGCAGTGCAAAGTCTGTCTTCTCGTGGCACCCATTCATATATAGAGACATGTTCTAAAAAATATAGTGTTACAGTGTGGTAGACTTGTTGCCCAGTGACCATCACTTAGAAGGTGCAAAGATGTTTCTCAAAAGACTCTAATCAAATAGTATTCGATCATGAACGCAAAAAGAACTTATCGCAGGTACTGTACAGTGTACAACATACATCTTTGAGCAAAAGTGTAAGGGCATTCACATCGGATTGTCTAAAAATTTTTCAAATTTTGAAGAGAAACTAATATTTTTGCTTTTAATTACTCACTTTTAAAATACATCCAACACCCCATTTTTTATCTTTTTATTAAAAATTCTTAAAATATTCTTTTATTATTTTACATATATAGGATTACATTACTGTACAATTTCAATATGTTTTGACGTTTTTAAGTTGGTCAAAGGAATTTTGTAAGAGAGTTGATCTGTAGAAAATCTGCTTAAAAATAAACTAAAAATATTGAAACTTTACGGAATTTATTCTTGAATTAGGGTGATTGGATTTTGTTGTAATTTGGTATGAATAATTTTTCGTGTGTATACTACTTGGTGGAATTCTAGTATGCCTTGTTTTTATTGTTTAGTACCCAAAGGAAAGGCATAAGTCATGCTATCTCTATTTTTAATATTTTCTTCTTTCATGAATGATGTGTGTGATATTGCCTTGTTAAATGCATGCTCATTGAAGCAATGCATTAAAATGTTTGATGTATGTAATTGTGTTTTGGGAAACCTCTTTGAGGTGGATTAGGGATTTCTTGAGCTTTGTGAGTGTTTAAGGTTGAGAGTCATCCCCTACTCTCAACTCTCTTTGTGTTTTTCCTGCCCTACCCGACAAAGAAGAGATACAAGGAGAAATAGATACTAAGGTTGTTAGAAGTTAAACTTGTTTATTAATGTTATAAGTTTTTTGTGTTAGTTAAACGATTAAGTGAATGCTTGTGAGGAGTTTCGTAGAGAGTTATGAAAGTAAGAGTTTATGAAGTGAATGCATGAGGGAGTTATGTAATAAAGATAGTGGATGTTATGAGAATGCTTAGGGGCTATATAAAGCTAAGCATTTGTCAATTGTAAGCAAGAGTGTAGAAGAAAAATACAATACAATAAGTTCTCTCCTCTTCCCTTTCCACCCTCTCTCCCTTTGTGTTGTAAGAGTGTGAGTTTATTCCATTGTGAGTGGTGTGAGTGCCTTGTGAGTGTGAGTGTGAGTGTAAGTGTGAGGGCCCACCAAATATATTTTTTTTCAACAAAGTGGTATCAGAGCCAATCGGTTCGTGGTGAGAATGGCGATTGCCAACGGGATGATGTCTTTTCAATTTCCCCGACTTACCAAACAAAATTTTGATAATTGGAGTATCCGAATGAAGGCGTTACTCGGATCCCAAGATGCATGGGAGATAGTGGAGAAAGGTTACGAGGAGTCACAAGATGAAACATCTTTGACTCCAAATCAAAAGGAGGCCTTGCAAAAGGCTCGGAAGAAAGATCAACAAGCTCTTACGTTGATCTATCAAGGCTTAGATGAAGCCATGTTCGAGAAAGTTGCAAATGCAACTTCATCCAAGCAAGCATGGGAGATTCTTCAAAACTCTCTAAAGGGAGTTGATAAAGTGAAGAAGGTTCGCCTTCAAACATTGAGAGGCGAGTTTGAAAGCTTGCATATGAAAGAATCTGAATCAGTTTCAGATTATTTTTCAAGGGTGTTGGCTATTGTGAATCAATTTAAAAGATATGGTGAGAACATGGATGATACCCGTGTGGTAGAAAAAATCCTCCGGTCATTAACTTCTAAGTTTGACTATATTGTTGTGGCAATTGAAGAGTCAAAAGACTTGGAGTCAATGACCCCTGATCAGCTCATGGGATCTTTGCAAGCCCATGAAGAAAGGCTCAATAAGAAGAAGCAAGAGCCTTTGGAGCAAGTCCTACAATCTAAGCTCACCTTGAATGAGAAAGGGTGGCGTGATAGTAGCCAAAGAGGCCGAGGACGTGGTCGTGGTCGTAGTCAAGGAAGGGGATCTGGAGGAAGTAATGGTCATAGCTCTCATAATAATGAAGATAGAGCTCAAAATTCTCAAACCACGAGAGACCATGGAAGAGGAAGTTTCTCAAGGCCATACAGAAGAAGGTATAACAAAAATAATGTTAAATGTTATAATTGTCAAAGATTTGGGCATTATGCTTCTGAATGTAGAAGTGCCACGAATAATGTTGAGGAGAAAGCCAACTATGTTGAAGATCTAAATGAAGAAGTGGAGCCAACTGTTCTGTTGGCATATAAAGGAGAAAACAAAGAAGAAGAGAATGTGTGGTATCTTGACACAGGTGCTAGCAATCATATGTGTGGAAATAAAGCAATGTTTTTGGAGCTTAATGAATCGGTGGTCGGTAATGTTACTTTTGGAGACTTATCCAAAGTACCAGTGAAGGGGAAAGGTAAAATTCTTATCCGTTTAAAAAATGGAGATCACCAATTTATTTATGATGTATACTATGTGCCAAGTATGAAAAATAATATTTTGAGTTTGGGACAACTTCTTGAGAAAGACTATGATATTCACTTGAAAGATCGTAGTTGCTTGATAAGAGACCACCAAAACAATTTGATAGCGAAGGTGCCAATGACAAGAAATAGAATGTTTTTGTTAAACATTCACAATGACGTTGCTAAGTGTCTGAAGGCTTGCTATAGAGATTCGTCTTGGCTTTGGCATTTAAGATTGGGGCATTTAAACTTTGGTGGATTAAAATTGTTGGCGAAAACGAAGATGGTGAGAGGATTGCCTTCCATTGAACATCCTAATCAACTTTGTGAAGGATGTCTCTTTGGTAAGCAATCAAGGAAGAGCTTTCCAAAAGAAGCTAGTACGAGAGCAAATAAGCCACTGCAGCTTGTTCATGCTGATGTGTGTGGACCAATCAAACCATCATCGCTCGGTAAAAACAACTACTTTCTTCTCTTTATTGATGATTTTAGTAGGAAAACATGGATTTATTTTTTGAAACAAAAATCTGAAGTGTTTGGTGCATTTAAGAAATTTAAAGCATTTGTAGAAAAGCAGAGTGATCAGGAAATTAAAGCCTTGAGATCTGATAGAGGAGGTGAATTCACATCGAATGAATTTAAAGAATTTTGTGAGACAAATGGGATTCGCCGCCCTCTAACAGTCCCTAGGTCACCACAGCAGAATGGTGTAGCAGAAAGAAAGAATCGGTCAATTCTTAACATGGCCAGAAGCATGTTGAAGAGCAAGAAGATGCCCAAAGAACTTTGGGCTGAAGCTGTTGATTGTGCAGTTTACTTGTCCAACCGTTGTCCCACAAGGAGTGTTCAAGGAAAGACCCCACAACAAGCTTGGAGCAGAAAGAAGCCTACAGTTTCCCACTTACGTGTGTTTGGGAGCATTGCATATATGCATGTACCAGATCAAGAAAGGTCCAAGCTAGATGACAAGAGTGAGAAGTATGTATTCATTGGCTATGATCCAAGCTCTAAGGGTTATAAGCTCTATAATCCAAGCACCAAGAAAGTTATCGTGAGTCGAGATGTGGAATTCGATGAAGAAGGCATATGGAATTGGAACACCCAAGAAGAGGAGAAGTATGATTTCTTTCCTTTTCCTGAAGAAGAAGAGCAGGTGAATGAAGTTCCAGAAATGCCTACTACTCCACCTCCATCTCCAGTATCTCCCGTTCATGAAAGTTCATCTTCATCATCATCACTGGAAGGAAGTTCTAGTGAAAGACCGAGGGGATTCAGAAGTCTCCAAGATCTCTATGAATCAACAGAGAATATTGATGATATAACACTTTTTTGTCTATTTGCTGATTGTGAACCTACAGGATTTAAAGAGGCGGTGCAAGACAAGAAATGGAGAAATGCTATGAACGAGGAGATCAAGGCAATAAAGAAGAATGATACATGGGAGCTAACAACTCTTCCACATGGAAAGAAGGCAATTGGCGTAAAGTGGGTGTACAAGATGAAGAAGAACGCAAAAGGAGAGGTGGAGAGATACAAAGCAAGATTGGTGGTAAAAGGTTATAGTCAACAACAAGGTATTGACTATGATGAGGTATTTGCCCCAGTTGCTCGTTTGGAAACTATAAGATTGCTAATTGCTTTAGCAGCTCAGAATAAATGGAGTATTTTTCAAATGGATGTTAAATCTGCGTTTTTGAATGGTTATCTTGAAGAAGAAGTTTTTGTTGAGCAGCCAATAGGCTATGTTGTCAAAGGGCAAGAAGGAAAAGTTTTGAAGTTGAAGAAAGCTCTATATGGCCTGAAACAGGCACCAAGAGCTTGGAACAGCAGAATTGACAAATACTTCCAAGAGAAAGGATTCTCCAAATGTCCACATGAACATGCACTTTATTGTAAGGTGCATGAAAATGGAGATATCTTGATTGTTTGTTTGTATGTAGATGATTTGATTTTTACAGGAAACAATCCAAGTATGTTTGAGGACTTCAAGAACGCAATGGCTCGTGAGTTCGAAATGACAGATATTGGACTTATGGCCTACTATCTTGGAATTGAAGTGAAGCAAACGGAGGAAGGGATTTTCATTTCCCAAGAAGGCTATGCTAAGGAGATTCTCAAGAAATTTGAGATGTTAGATTGCAAATCGATAAGCACCCCAGTGGAATGTGGAGTTAAGTTGTCAAGGCACGATGAGGAAGAGAATGTGAATCCAACTTTGTTCAAGAGTTTGGTTGGAAGCCTGAGGTACCTAACATGCACAAGACCAGATATTCTCTATGGCGTTGGACTTGTTAGTCGCTACATGGAAGCACCGACCATGACTCACTTGAAGACTGCCAAGAGAATTCTTCGATATGTGAAAGGTACACTTGATTTTGGATTATTGTATTCACCTTCTAAAGAGTTTAAACTTTTTGGCTATTGTGATAGCGATTGGGCTGGAGATATGGATGACAGAAAGAGTACAACTGGTTTTGTATTCTACATGGGTGATACAACATTTACATGGACTTCCAAGAAGCAACCGATTGTGACACTTTCTACTTGTGAAGCTGAGTACGTTGCTGCTACCTCTAGTGTTTGTCATGCAGTTTGGCTTAGAAGCTTATTGAAGGAGTTACATATGTCGCAAGAAGAAGCTACAGAGATTTTTGTCGACAATAAGTCAGCATTAGCTCTTGCGAAGAATCCAGTCTTTCATGACCGAAGCAAGCACATTGATACAAGGTATCATTTTATTCGAGAGTGTATTGCTAGAAAGGAAGTTCAACTTGAGTTCGTGAAGTCGCAGGATCAGGTTGCAGATATATTCACCAAGCCACTCAAGTATGACACCTTTTACAAGTTACGAGCCTTACTTGGAGTGATCAGAAAAACAAGTTTAAGGGGGGATGTTAGAAGTTAAACTTGTTTATTAATGTTATAAGTTTTTTGTGTTAGTTAAACGATTAAGTGAATGCTTGTGAGGAGTTTCGTAGAGAGTTATGAAAGTAAGAGTTTATGAAGTGAATGCATGAGGGAGTTATGTAATAAAGATAGTGGATGTTATGAGAATGCTTAGGGGCTATATAAAGCTAAGCATTTGTCAATTGTAAGCAAGAGTGTAGAAGAAAAATACAATACAATAAGTTCTCTGCTCTTCCCTTTCCACCCTCTCTCCCTTTGTGTTGTAAGAGTGTGAGTTTATTCCATTGTGAGTGGTGTGAGTGCCTTGTGAGTGTGAGTGTGAGTGTAAGTGTGAGGGCCCACCAAATATATTTTTTTTCAACAGGTACCACAGGACAGAGTTTAGATCCCATTGCACATTGCAATCATTTTTTACTTTTATGTATCTGACATTGAAAGACCGACCACAGATCTCATGCAAGGCCTAAATGTTTTTACTCACTATCCCATTGCACATTGCATGCATTTTTGACTTTTATGTATTGCACATTGAAAGACCGACTACAGATCCCATGCAAGGCCTAAATGTTTTTACTCACTTTTATCTGATATTGTTGTTATATTTTATTCAAAGCTGAAATTTAAAGTCCACTTTTTTTTTAGATTATTTGGTCCAACATTTTATTTGCAGTAATGCTATTATTCGCATAAAGTAGATTCCTGTGATTTCGTTTCACATTAACGTCAAACTCATGTACTGTAGCAAAAAAAGAGGGCAAAAAGAAAATGAGCTTAGCTGCTATGTTTTACACAGAATATTATGACCTCATTGGTTATGGCTTTATTATCTATTTTTCTCTTCCATTGACGGTTTCATGTTACAAACTCTAAGGGGTTGTTATGAACCCAAAAAAAAAAAAAAAAAACTGATAGAGACAGTGAGTTTTTACAGTTTTCATCTTCTTTATTCTCACTGGTGCAACCTTCACCTCCCCTATCACCAGCGCCACCTCCAGTTCCTCCATTTCCAGCTCCACCCATCGTTCTAAACTTTTGGAGCAAACAAAAGCTGATAGAGACAGTTGAGTTTTTACAGTTTTCATCTTCTTTATTCTCACTTTTATCGAAAACTACAGCAAAATAAATCAAGAAATTGAAAACTTCGTTTTTTTCGTTCTATTTTCTCGGGTGCCAAACAAACGGAGAAGAAAATTTCTTGACCTGCAACTACTTACGGAAAGTCCATCCATCTAATTAGACTAAAGCACTTTCTCCAAACAAATTGAAATTTTGAAACCTTAGAATATCAATATCAATCTATCGCACAAACAAAATGAAAAACCCAAAGACTCACATATTCGAGAAATTATAAAAACTGCTCTTTAGCTTTTCTATACAAGAATTTTGGTGTCTGGTGAGTCATGGTGGTTTCTGTTTGAAACCCTTGGTTGTGGATTATGAAAGCAGTTTGATTATAAATAAACATATCTTCTCTTCTATGATTTGCTAGAAAGGCTGAGACTTTTCTTTTAAATGTTAACTGCACAAAACTGGTATTGGTGATAGATTCTTGATGTAGATCTCAAATATGGTTTCGTGAAGGTGGAAAAAAGCATATGAACATAGGTTGCGCAACTGGGGTTTGGTTTTTTCTCTTTTTTCTTTTGTCTGCAATCGGGTTGGATATATGGGTTAGGAATGGTTCGGTAAATCCATGGGTATTTTGCTTGGGTATAATTTATAATTACAAAATAATATGTCACATAATATTAAAACATGCCACCTCATTTTTCTGTTAGCCACATAACAATCAAACTAACGAATTTGGATAGAGAGACTAATTGCGCTCATTTTGGAAACTTTAGGGACCAATAACACTCATTTCAAACCTCAGGGACCAAAAACACTCAATGATTAAATTTTAAGGATTAACAATGTATTTAAGCCTTTTATTTTTTATTTAAATGCTAAGATTAAAAGTTAAGTTTTAAACTTTTAATATCAGCTATTTAAAGAAATTGCAGTTAGGTATTGCATGAGATCTCAATCCATGCAAGCAATAGAATCCGAATTTTTAAACATCAGGCTTACCTCCAATGCTCACGTGTCGGATGTGGAATGAAGATTTGCTAAGGAGTACAAGTATGCATGATTAAAAAAATTCTAACTTCTTAAATAGTGTTTCCATTTCTTTTATTTATTTATTTTTTTCTATCTTTTTTAAATTAAGGTTGACGTTTAAGAACTTCACCTATTTTTCTTATGGTTAATGATATTTTCGCATGGAGTGAAAATATTAATAATTGATGTGGAAATAATATCACTCATATTTTCAAATTAGTTAACAAGGAGAGCTACTGTGTTTGCAAAAGGAGTTTGGCAAATGGCATCTAATTTCGAGTCCAACTCATACTAGCTAGCCATAAAATAACCTACCGATCGAAAACATGACAAATTAAGGCGGGGCATGTGATGGACAACGCAAAAGCTGGCCTAAGAAACTTTAAATGGTGGTAGTTTAAGCACGTAGGAAGAAATGGTAACTTGGTGGCCCATGCATTCTCAAGACATGCAGGCACAAAATGTAAGACTAGTGACATTAGAAATCTATAATCAATAAAATACCACGTTTTCTTTCCGATAAAAACAAAAAGACAGAATTGAGAGCACTTTGAGAGTTTGAGTTCCAAAAAAAACCAAATTTGGACCCTACAATATAAAGTTATAAACCCGTTAATTCTTTTATTTTTATTTTTATTTGTCACATAAATTATAAAATAAGAGCACTAACCATTATGATTGATTCATTTATATATATATATATATATATGAAACATAAAGATGAGAATCTTTATATTTTGCATGAATTAGTACATTCAATTATTAATATCTTTGGCCATATTAGAATAGTACGTATAAAAGTGCACCTCTTATTTTGTGGAAAGAAAATTAAATTAAAAAAAAATTATTATCTCTTATATAAGCCCTTGCTAATCTATTTAATACTATGTTAAATTATTACAAGATCTGATTATTATATATAAAATAAAAATGGATAATAACTTATTAATGTTATAAGATATATATATATATATATATAGAGAGAGAGAGAGAGAGAGAGAGAGAGAGAGTATTTATAGTCTTTTTCTAACTTTCCACCTTTTAAGTTCTAACTATTTGAACTGAAGTTGGACATTCTAGCTCCCATACCGCATCCAAATGTAAATTAATCAACTTTGAACTTTTCTTTTCTTTTTCTTCTTCTTTTGGTTTAGTTTTTGAAGAGAATACATTTCAACATTAATAGTAATTGGCTTGCTCATCTAACTAGCTAGGAAACAGATCACAGATTCCAACATGCACGGTAATAATTGGAAATATCTGAAATCACAGTATAGATCGTGTTAAGTTCCTAATTGCGTTTTTCTTTGTTTCTAACCCTTTTAAAGAACATAAAACAATATTCTATAATCACAATGTGATAAAAGAAAATCAATTTTTCATAAAGTATGAAAAGTATTATATAAAAGTTTGGCATATAGATCCTTCCATTTACACTTATGAACATAAAATTGGAAGTAAAATTTAAGCAACCATAACACTATATTACCCCGGGCAATATATGATTGTCTCACATCATATTTTGCACACAACCTAAGTGTAAATATATATCCATAAATTGTAAATATTTGTGATCATTAATGTTCACAATTTATGGATGTATGTCCACATCTATACGTGGTATGTGATGTGAGTATGTAATATTAAAATATATACGATATTGCTATTCTCACTCTTATCTATCCGAAACACCAAAACTTCCCTAGAGGGATGACCCAAAGTCTCCAATATACGACCCGCAGGCCTACCCAGGTCTTAATAACTCCTAACTTCTCATGCTATCTGCACCCAAATAAAGAAAACAAAACAACCAATTAAACTTACATTACATAGACAAAAATGCTAAATAAGCATTCTATAAGCATACATGAATAATTACAAAGGTATTAACCCCAAATAATTCAAGTTGAATAGTACACGTTTTACAGTACAACATTTTTCAAATTTTATATGCTGACTCTCTTTTTTAGGGGGTGCAAAATTAGGCTTAGAAGTTAATTGGAACTTAATTAGTAATTAGAAGGTACCAAATTAAATAGCGAGGAGCAGAAATACCGTGTAAATATAGGGATCTAGACGCCCTCCTGTGCCTGATCTTTTCACCTCTTCAAGCATTACCAACCTGCATGGAATCATTTTCAATTACCATGAAAATATATAGGCTTTTTTAGCTCTGTATATGTAAGTGTGTAGTCACATGTGCTTGGAGAACATATAATATAATCATGACGTGGATGCATTTCAAACGGTTGAGGCTTGAAGTGATCCAATCGGACCGAGTGTTGGTGCACTCACAATTAGAGAACAAAACCTAACAAACAAAGATGCCACGTGGCAAGTTGAGAGAGAGAGAGAGAGTTTTCACATTCTGAGAGCCTTGCTTGTGTCAGGGCTGTCACCGAGCGCTTGACGGATCTTAACTTCGGAGAACCAGCCGACAGAAAGAAACTTCAAAATGGCTTCGGCTCGGAGGCGTATGTGAGCCGAGCCGACGTGCTTCCTCTTCACAAACTCGCCCTCGCGAACTAGCCAGCTTTTCTCATCCCTGGCCTTGGTAGTGATAGCGTAGCAGCTAGATCGGCTTCGCGCGCTTGAACTGCTTGACAAGCATGATACCTCTCTGGACACAGATTCCGAGGGCGCCTTGACGGAGCTGTACTGAATCTTCGTACGGCTCTTCCGTACAACCTGTCAAAATTTTATACGATTTTACTAACAACGTAACAATTCAAATTACCAAGGAAACAATTATAAAGGAATATCAAAACAGTTTTTGTATATGTTTCACGGAACTATGTGAAACTGTGAAGTAGATATTAATTGAACAGAGAAGCTCTGGCCGGAGCCAGAGTGAAGTTTGAAGACAATGAGCATCGAATTCAATCAGAGATAGCAGATTGGATTATAGAGTGGTGGAGCCAAACAGGGACTAAGGAGATCATTTTTGTTACGATTCAATTTGGCAATGGATTCAATTCTCCAAATTCAAATGTGAAGGAATTTAAGCAAACTCAAGCGAAAAACAGAGCAATCAATACACTTCGAGCTTCAAATCAGATCTCAAAATTCAAAAAGAAAAGCCGAAGCACTTCAAGTTCAACTAATGGATTT
Organism: Fagus sylvatica; assembly: GCA_907173295.1. Taxonomy (NCBI): domain Eukaryota; kingdom Viridiplantae; phylum Streptophyta; class Magnoliopsida; order Fagales; family Fagaceae; genus Fagus; species Fagus sylvatica. The sequence continues at coordinate 70,203,313 of OU015761.1, forward strand.
AAATAAGTGCATGAAATCACAAGCCAAAATTTCAAAGATAATGTGAAGCACAAGCAAACAATGACTCAAAATTCTATAGCTCAAAAAATCAGAATCAACCTGATCGTTGTGAATATTCAACTCGAAACAAACAAATTACACAGATGAAGTAAATTTGAACCGAAACAAGCACAAAAATGGAAAGCAAAAATAACAGAGAAACGAAATCACCTTGAGCTTCAATTGATGGCGGCGAGCCATAACAGAGATAAGTCTCATCCTCCGATCTCGAATCTCCTCCGATGAAACCTCGCTGGTGAGAGACGAAGAGCACGACATGGAAACAGAGCCTGAGTGGTCCACGTCGTCCTTGATCAACAAATCATTCGAATCCCTAAGCACCAAGCTCTCTCTGCAACTTTTTCTTTTCCTGCCATCCTTAAGCGACTCGTCCTGATCACCGAACCTACAGAGAGTAAAAATTAGAAAACAGAGAGAGCGGGAACGAAGAGATAAAAGAAATGGAAAAGAGAATGGCAAAATGGAATTATACTTTGGAGGAGGAGAGATCAGAGAAGGAGGTGTGGCTGAGACTGAGAGGAGAAGGAGAGCCGAAGCAACTGTGCGTTCGAGAGGACATGGGAACGCTGCCATTTTGCCTTTCACTCACTTTCTGTTTCTCTCTATTCTAAACTGGCGGGCTAATCTCAAATTTTTCAAATTTTTATTGTTTCTCTCTCTCTCTCTTTCTAAACGATATTTGCTTCACTGTATTATTCTGTTATAAGGAGATTGTTTAGCGTGACTAGCAGAGTTTAGGCTATGTACCAGGTGGCAACTTCTCATAGGTGGACAGGAATGCTTCTTCTTTTTTTGGTTATGTAGGAAGACATGGGATCGATGCTTCTCCAATGGAATTCGAATAAATTTTATATGGTATTACTTAAAATTGATTTGAGATTGATTTACTTAATTTAGTGGGAATAAACATACAATTAATTTCTTACAAGGAGAACTAGGATTCTTACAAAGAAAACACTCATTTTTTTTTTGGGTAATCCATAATAAATCAGTCACCATAAATACAAGGAACATTTCTAATGGGAGTATATCAGCTGCAATCTTTCAACGTACAATTCCTGCAATGTGCCTAAAGTGGACCAATAATAAAATGACAAGTAATTAAAAAAAAACACCAGTGCCACTTCATAGGCTGAACTGTCAAAACCCAACACATCTCCATTTTTCTTGTAACCAAACAATCACTTTCCCTAAATCTCCATTTTCCATACCAGCCTCAACAGCTCCACCTCCATGAAACTCATCACCACCGCCACAAATCACTTGCAAATCGTTCCACAACACTCTCTCTCTCATCACCCCTCTCACTCTCTTTCGCACCCTGCTGCCAACCTAACCCGCCGCCAGTCATAACCAGCTACAAGGGCAGAGATCTAAAGATCAAGTTCTTGCAAATCAATTTTTTTAATTCCAAGCCTCCAACGGTGCTTTGTGTCACAAAATGGTCTCAAAAAGAGCTTTTTTGTTGTTGCATTGAAGTGGAAGTTTGAAGGAACCATCACTTGTGTTGCAATGCCAAGAGGCTGCCAACGTTTTTGATGAGAACATAAATCTTAGATTTGTGGTGGTGGTAGTGAGTTCACGACAGTCATGGCGTCAAAACCGATGAAGCTATGGTGGCCAACGGCTGGGTATGAAGATTTGGGGGAAGGGATTGTTTCAAGACGAAGCAATGGATTTGTTGGCCTTCAGGGGTGGCCAAAAGGATAAGCAAGAGTTGTTTTGTTGTGCCATTGAAGAGTAGACAAAGATTGTGTTCTGGGCATTGGGAAAGATGAGGAGGTGTGGAGGTTATGGTGGAGACCATTATGGATTTTCGAAGGTAATCTTGCCTTGGGTGCCAAATCCGGTGGAGGTGTGAAATTGAGCAAAGATGGAGATTACTAACCATGTATGCCGACAGTGATCGAAGATGTGAGAGAATTGGGATTGTTTGGTTACTGATAAAATGTGAGATGGTGTTGTGTGAGTTTAGTTATGAGGTGGCTTTAAATTGTCTATTTGGCATTTTTAATTGATGTGTTTTATTTTTATTGGGCCACTTTTTACCCATTGCAGAGATTATATATTCTTTAATTGCAGCTGATATGCTCCCATTTCTAATAGCACAAGCACGACAAATCAAAAGTAAAATGTTAATAATCCTCCAAGAGGGAAGTAAAGATGACAAAATCTTCCGCTTGATTGTGCACAGGACCAAAGCATCAACACTTTGATTATATTCCCCAAACACATGGCAAATCTTTCTAGAAGGGAAGGGGTCCTACAACCACCTCACTCCTTGGAGTAAACATGTTCCCTAGGGTTGTCATGGGATATCCCAATGGGAGGCCAAGCATCCAAACTGCTCGACTTAATCGATTCTTGTTCAGCCAGATGACTTCTCTTGAAAAACTTTGGTTGGGTGATCATTCAATTAGTTTGGTTTGATGGATTCATCGATCGTTAACCGAATGATGAAGGGTGGTTGGATCGTGAAGGCCAACTAGGCCCATTTGGGCCTTTTGTCAATAAATTCGTGGACTAATCCCCCTTAATATAATGTATAAGATCATAGGAATTTATAGTATTGTCTTCTTCTTTTATGACGAGGAAACTTATTAAAGTAGGGTTCTTTAGACTCACCATGTAATAAACCTTGAATGCATGACCCCACCCGCAAGAACCTATAACATTGTCATTTCAACAATATTTAAGCCAAAACCACTCTATACTTTGACCATTGCATGCGAGCTTTTTTATTTTCTGTTTGTTGCTGTAATTAGATTAGCAAAATGTTGGATGACATGTGATTATGTTTGTACAACTAGTGGAGCTCATGAGAAGATTAATAAGGGAGGGTGCTCTCACCAAAGTGTCACTCAAATTGTTAATATCATATGGTAGTAAATCATCCAGTACTCCATAAATAATGACTTGTCCTCTTATATTTTTGACATGGTCAACATTTTGTCAAGATTTGTCATTTTCATCTGGAAACTGTTAAAGTTATTACTAATTTTATTACAAGAATTTTACAAATTGAAGAGACAATAAATGTGATTAGTATTATATTAACATGTGAAATAAATTTCTTAAGATTGATGTTAGGGATTGTACAAATTTTAGTACATAAGTTTTACAAACTAATGTGTTAACTTTTAAAATATACATAATAATTAAAGTTACTATCAATTTTACTATAAAATGTTTACAAACTTACGTTACAATGGATATAGTTATTGTCACTTAAAAAAATAATAAATGAATGTTTTTGTTTTGCTAAAAATAAATTTTCCTCTATACCAAAAAACAAAAAGTTTAGTAAAGAAAACTGAAAAAAAAAAAAAAAGAAAAGAAAAAAAGAGTAGATTATTCGGACTTATATAGCTCCTTTCCCCATTTTAATTTGCCCTTTGAAATTGGTGTCCACTTGTCCTATGATGCCGTGGTCTTTTCCTCACGACACCGCTTGTTTTTCCTTCAAGGCAATTGGCAATTTGCTTATCCATTCTGTACTTGTCATGCTACTATTGTATATCTTGATCTCCCTTCCTTTTTCGACCAAGTGAGGTATTTATATGAAAAGATAGTTGAGAATTTATTTATTTATTTAAAAAATGCAAAGATAGAAGGAGGGTCTCCATCATCCACCCATCTTCTTAGATGCATGGCTGAGGGGTGGGCATGTGACCCCCTAAGCCTTACACAGTTACACAAAAACTAAAGATGTCACTAATGCAGCACAACAGGTGGGAGTAATAAATGCAAAGGTGATTGTTGAATTCATGAACAAGCCAACTGAGGGAGGAGTTGTTAGTGGACCGATCATCCTTGGAGTAGACATGTTCCCTAGGGTTGTCATGGGATATCCCAACGGGAGGCTGAGCATCCAAACCAAAGTTGGTGATTCCGTTCTGTTCTGGCCGGAATGGGCAGAATATCTCGTACCGGTATGCAAACCAGTATGAGATAATCCCTCATTCCATCTCGGATCAAATATCGGATCATTTCGATCAATTTTGGCCGGTACACTTTTAAGCTTTATTTATTTATTTTGTGTCAAAACCGAATTGATAGGATGCCCGGTATGATAGAGAGTTGATCGGTAAAGCCCATTAAGTTTAATGTGATCATATATTGTTTATTGGGCTTTGGTGCACCTTAGCTACATTTAATAATGTAGGACATGGGTATTTTAATGTGTGGGCCTAAGTTGGGTAAATCCTTTATGGGTTTAGGGTTTACATTAAGGCCCTATATTTATCATATAAATATAGTATAGGGGTATTAACCTACCGATGAAGTTCCCCATTTGTCAAGAGAGTAAGAGAGTAGAGTTGGATTCTAATTTGATATTGTTGTTTATTGCTCATGCTAAATGTATGTGAGGATAAGTTTTACAGGGTATATATAACGGGAGGCTATAAACCAAAGTTGGTGATTCCGTTCTGTTCTATGGGCAGAATATCTCGTACCGGTAAACCCGAAACGGAATGCCAGTATTGATCGAATTTGTATTATTTGATGTTATTTGTTTAGAGTTGCCGAAATATTCGGTACCGAATTCCAATGACCAGACCGAAATGGGTTTCGAAACGGTATCACCAACTTTGATCCAAACTGCTTGACTTAATCGACTCTTGTTCAGTCAGATGACTTCTCTCGAAAAACTTTGGTTGGGTGATCATTCAATTAGTTTGGTTCGATGGATTCATCGATCGTTAACCGAATGATGAAGGGTGGCTGGACCGTGAAGGCCAACTAGGTCCATTTGGGCCTTTTGTCAATTAATTCGTGGACTAATCCTCCTTAATATAATGTATAAGATCATCGGAATTGTCTTTTTCTTCTTTTATGACGAGAGAATTTATTAAAGCAGGACTCTTCAGACTCACCATGTAGTAAACCCCGAATGCATGACCCATATGCAAGAACTTATAACATTGTCATTTAAGCCAAAACCACTTTATACTTTGACCATTGCATGCGCGCTTTTTTATTTTCTATTTGTTGCTGAAATTAGATTAGCAAAATGTTGGATGACATGTGATTATGTTCGTGCCAAAATCACTTACAACTAGTGGAGCTCATGAGAAGATTAATAAGGGAGGGTGCTCTCACCAAAGTGTCACTCAAATTATTAATATCATATGGTAGTAAATCATCCAGTACTCCATAAATAATGACTTATCCTCTTATATTTTTGACATGGTCAACATTTTGTCAGATTTGTCATTTTCATTTGGAAAATATTAAAGTTATTACTAATTTTTTTTATAAATTTTTTACAAACTAACGAGACAATAAATGTGATTAGTATCATATTAACAACATGTTCAATAAATATCTTAAGATTGATGTTAGGGATGGTACAAATTTAGTACATAAATTTTACAAACTAATGTGTTTACTTTTAAAATATACATAATAATTAAAGTTACTATCAATTTTACTATAAAATGTTTACAAACATACGTTACAATGAATATAGTTATTGTCACTTAAAAAAAATAATAAATGAATGTTTTTGTTTTGCTAAAAATAAATTTTCCTCTATACCAAAAAACAAAAAGTTTAGTAAAGAAAACTGAAAAAAACCAAAGAGTAGATTATTCGGACTTATATAGCTCCTTTCCCCATTTAATTTGCCCTTTGAAATTGGTGTCCACTTGTCCTATGATGCCGTGGTCTCTTCCCCACGACACCACTTGTTTTTCCTTTAAGGCAATTGGCAATTTGCTTATCCATTCAGTACTTGCTAAAAGTGAATATGTAATTATTATTTGAAAAAAAAAAAAAAAACATAGAAAACCTTCTTGATTTTGTTAGAATGCCAAGTTACCAACAGAGCCCAAATTATAAAAGGAAAAAGAAACCGTTGAAGTCCCAGTGCAACTATCCCACTATTAGTGATGCTGAGTTTTGTCTGTCCGATGCTCAATCATTCAGTACCATTTTTGGAAGTTACTAAACAAGCATAGATCAAAAGTATATAAAGGCTAGATTAATAAGTGTGTTGCTTATAAAAAAAGAAAGAAAAAAAAAAAGTGTCAAAACCAAGTTTGAATCACCCTAATTTGACATCAACTCAGCTGGATTACAAGCCTTTGTCTACAAAGTTCCAAGACGTATGATAAAATTGATACATCCCAACCACAGATGACGTTATAAATCATTTTGAACCGTTAGATCTGGTAGCATCAATGGTCCAGATCCATCAAAAGGGGTGGTCCCTCAAAACAGATCAGCAAACTCTAACCCATTGGATGTAGCTCATGTCCAACAAGGACACCTTGCCATTTCCATATAATATAATCATCATCACGTTAGTACATCTTAATCAATCCAACCATAATAAAGATATATTCCACATGTATATATGTATATATATATATTTTTTTATGTGAATTAGAAAATAAGAAAGCGTACACGTTACAAGACAAAGACACCAAACCAAACCACACAACTAGAAGTAGTTACATTGAAGCTTAAGAAACCCACCCAATGATCTAATCAACCACACTTGTCGGCAACAACAGCTAAACAATTGAGTCTGTCTCACACAAAACAAAAACAAAAAAGAGAGAGACGGACTTTACCAGAAAGACCAAGCAACAAGTAAATGTTACACACTCTGAGTTTGAGTTTGAGTCAAGCTTAGAGAGAGAGAGTGAGTACTGACTGAGTTCAATGTTGGTCCAAGACCGTTCAAATCCGACCCCGAAATCTCCGAAGGGTCCGAAACCCAAGCTCAGAAATATTTTACCAAATCGATTCTCGGAGGCCAAGAGCTTAGATTTCTCAACATGGCTCTCCGAAAATCTCTACAAGATACTCACAGTCCTCCTCTTCATCGCCACCGTCGCCGCCGTCGTCTTCCTCCGTAATGTCGGCGACACTACGGCTCTCCTCCGCTTCGAAACCCAGTCCAGAAACCTCGAGAAGATCGAATTCCCGCATGTGAAGTGGGATTCAATCGCACCCATCACCGACAAGTCATCCCCTTTCGCCAATTTCAGAGCTGACCGTTGGATCGTCGTGTCGGTCTCCGATTACCCAACCGATTCGCTCCGGAATCTCGTCAAGATCAGAGGCTGGCAAGTCCTTGCAATCGGTAATTCCAAAACGCCGTCGGATTGGACACTCAAAGGTGCGATTTTCTTGTCTTTGGAGCAACAAGCTCTTTTAGGTTTTCGTGTTGTGGATTTCCTTCCTTACGACTCTTACGTTAGGAAAACTGTTGGGTATTTGTTTGCGATCCAACACGGCGCGAAGAAGATCTTCGACGCCGATAATCGAGGCGATGTGATTGATGGGGATTTGGGTAAGCATTTTGATGTGGAATTAGTTGGGGAGAGTGCTAGGCAAGAGGTTATATTGCAGTATAGTCATGACAATCCCAATCGGACCGTAATCAACCCTTATATCCATTTCGGACAGCGGTCCGTTTGGCCTAGAGGGTTGCCATTGGAGAATGTGGGTGAAATTGGGCATGAAGAGTTTTACACTGAAGTGTTTGGTGGGAAACAGTTTATTCAGCAGGGCATTTCTAATGGTCTGCCTGATGTTGATTCTGTGTTTTATTTCACGAGGAAATCCGGTTTGGAAGCATTTGATATTAGGTTTGATGAGCACGCCCCAAAAGTGGCGTTGCCGCAAGGAATGATGTTGCCGGTTAATTCTTTCAATACGATTTACCATTCGTCAGCGTTTTGGGGTTTGATGCTTCCTGTTTCTGTTAGCACAATGGCTTCTGATGTGTTGAGAGGTTATTGGGGACAGAGGCTTTTGTGGGAAATTGGTGGTTATGTTGTAGTTTATCCCCCAACGGTTCATCGACATGATAGGATTGAGGCATACCCGTTTTCAAAGGAGAAGGATCTTCACGTGAATGTAGGCCGTCTGACAAAGTTTTTGGTGTCGTGGAGATCAAATAAACATAGATTGTTTGAGAAGATTTTGGAATTAAGTTTTGTAATGGCTGAGGAGGGGTTTTGGAGTGAGAAGGACTTGAGGTTTACAGCTGCTTGGCTTCAGGACTTGCTGGCCGTTGGATACCAGCAGCCAAGGCTAATGTCACTGGAATTGGATAGACCACGGGCAAGTATTGGTCATGGGGATAGGAAAGAGTTTGTCCCACAGAAGTTGCCATCTGTTCATCTTGGGGTTGAGGAAACAGGGTCGGTGAATTACGAGATCGCAAATTTGATTCGGTGGAGGAAGAATTTTGGGAATGTTGTGCTTATTATGTTTTGCAATGGGCCTGTGGAGCGTACTGCTCTCGAATGGAGATTGCTTTATGGGCGAATATTCAAAACGGTCATTATTTTGTCAGGGGCAAAGAATCCTGATCTTGCTGTTGAAGAAGGCAAATTGGAGAAACTATACAAGTAAGTTGTTAACATACATAATACATTTGTACTAGACTACTTGTCATGTATTTAATTTATTATCGTTACTGTCATGGCATTGTATATAGTTAGACTATTAAATATTACTATCTACTATTTTCTTTTGGATACTGAGGAGGAGAGCTTAATTATTATTATTTTTTATTATTATTATTATTATTATTATTATTATTATTATTTTATTTTTATTATAAGTAAGAAATATTTTATTGAAGAAGGACTATTCCATGTGCATAAAGTATGAACACAAGATCGCCAAATGATTACAGAGAGTGATCAAGCTTGTTAAGTGTTTTGTTAATTCTTTGTTTGATAGGTCTCATGCTTGGTTTTACTACTACTTCTTCTATTGGTCCTTTTATAGAGTGTTTGAATTTCTTCATATATATATATATATATATATTTTTTTTTCTTTTTCTTATCAAAAAAATATGAAAGAAACTCAAGGACTCTATAACAGCACCAATAGAAGAAGTAGAAGTAAAATCCCAAGCACAAGACCAATCAAACAAAGAATTAACAAACACTCAACAAGCTTGCTCACACAGCTGTCCAAGTCCTCAAAAGTCCACCGCTTGTGTTCCTGCCAAACCCTCCACATAAAACAGAGGAACTAACCCAAACCAATTCCGCCAACCAAACATAAGATCCACTACACGACCCGGAAGCACCCAGGAGACCCAGAATGAACAAAATACAAAACTCCACACCTCAGCCGCCACAAAACAATGCAACAAGAGATGATCCACCGTCTCCCCACTACACTTACACATGCAACACCACCCTGCCATACTTAACCCCTCCGCATGAGATTGTCACAAGTCAGAATCCTACCCCAGACTGCAGTTCAGACAAAGAAGGAAACCCTCCGAGGAGCCTTGACACCCCAAATACCTCTCCAGGGGAATATCACCCCTTGAGAACCATTCAAGGCCATATAGTAAGAACGGGTGTCAAAGACCACACTCTTCTTCAATCCATCTCAAATCATCAGCACCCTCCCACGAGGAGAGCTTAAAAACTTGGAGGATGCTATATAATTTTCCAAATGAGTTGTTTTTTCAAAATTTATACTTAGTCACAACTTTAAGGCAATAGCATTTTGTTGGCCATGGAAAATCATGTGAAACTGTTGAAATTATCATGAAATGATTATCAGTGTCCTATACGGACATGCCAATTGACAATATATGACTATAAGCAGCAATGAGGAGAGTGATAGTATTCAGTTGCTGTGGGTCTCCTTTTGGTTCTCTGTTTTTCAATTTATCTATATTCTGGGTAATTAACTTTTAAATTTGGGTAACGTTGGCTCCATAAGAGATGTAATTGTTCTATGAAACTTGAAGTGAAAATTTGTGGAAGTTAGGAGAACGGAAACAGCATATTAAATTGGATTCGATCTGGTATACAAGATTTTATGGGAATGAGTTGTGAAGTACCTGAAAATGCTGTTATGAAGTAAGCTCCCAATTTGGGAGCTGACTTTTGTGCAAATTGCATCACTCAAAAATATTTGCGAATTATAGTTATTGAACTTGACCTCTATGATGAAAATGGTAGATGGTAGATACATATCAGTTATGGATTGAGTAGATTGTTAGGATCAATACGACACTAATCATGTGCTGGAAGGGTGACTCTTGCCCTAGAAGCAACCTTAGGTTGTTATGTTGTCAATTTGTTGTAGTCTTAGTCATTCGTTTACTATTGATGATGATGGAAAGGAGTAGGTGTAAATTTGAAGTTCTAATTGTTCTATCTGCATTTTGGCTATCTCATATAATTAGTTTCAAACTTTAGTTAGTTAAGATGTTTAAAATTTCGTAATCATGTTGTCTAATTATCGTCTGTTTCTCTTTTCAGGCAAATGCCTACGATTTTTGATAGATATACTAGCGCAGACGGATTTTTATTCCTTCAGGATGATACGATTCTTAATTACTGGAATCTGCTACAAGCAGACAGGACTAAACTGTGGATCGCGAATAAGGTAATATATCTTTAAATACTCCAATTTCCACCTTTTTTCCTAATATGAATATTATGGTCTCTTTAGAGGCCTCTAAAACTTAATGCTTTGCTTCAACCAAAGAAGAAAATGATATTGTTGTTATAACATATTGATTTTTATCAATGTTAAAAGGTGATTAGTTTTTCCATTGCAAACCAGTAGAACTGCTCTCTTTAACAAATTCAATGGGATTCAGGTCTCCAAGTCTTGGAGTACTGTGTCAACAACGGCAACTTTGGTTTTCAAAACAAGAGACATGGTAAACAAGGTTGGTTTGTCAATTAAAGGAAAGCTAACGGATGGCCAGAGCATTAGTTCCGAGGTATTATTAACTTTGTCGATTGTTAATCTATGTTGTCCCCATGTTCTTTTATCAATTTTTTTGATAGTTGAAATATTAACCTTTTATTCTGGATGGAATGTATCCGAACAAGATTTCTAAAGCTGATCAGAATAATGGCAGAAGGTGACCCTCAATAATCCTTCTTTACAAACAGTTATTGTATCTTTCTTTTTTGTTTGTATTTTTTATTGAGGGGGGGAGGGTTTTCTTTTTCTTCTTTCCATTTTTGTAGTATGATTCATTACTGAAGATTCTAAGAGAATCTTTTCTTTTTGCTCAGAGGAAATATGAAAAAATTGTTTTAGTTTCATTGATAAACTTCACTCACAGATTGATGGTTAATTAGGTAAAGATTCATGGTAAATTCAAGGTTGAGATCGTTGCATAGTTTCACAAGAATGTCAATTAAAGGATTGATTCATAACGGATGGCCAGAGCATCACCATAGATTCCGAGATTCTAATTGGTGCGCTTTGTAGCAATGACTTTTCTAAAATAAGTTAGATTTTTTGAGTGGGCAGTCCTTTAAAATCCATTAATTGAATCCCCATGTTCTTTTATCAATGGATTCACCACAGAATTTTCTGTACAATGATCTATAAGAAAGAACCGCCTATTTCTTCAACCTTTTATTCTGCTCAAGCAGCTGCAAACCATGGAATGATTTAGCGAACAAGATTTCATAAAGCTGATTCATGAAAATGCTAAGGTGACTGTTCTTTTTTATGTTTAGTCTGAAGGTAATGTGAAAATGTGATACTAGAAATGTCTGAACCGCAAGGTCAGATTCCTATAAGCAAGAGACATTTTTGTGTTACCACTCTTTGTTAACTAGTTTTATACCAAAACTGTAGTCTTTCTTTTTTGTCTTGTATTTTTTATTGAGGGGGGGAGGGTATTTCTTTTTCTTCTTTTGCCATTTTTGTAGATTTACCTTGTATGATTCATTACTGATTGGAGATTCCCTCCACAGAAAAAATGTAATCTTTTCTTTTTGCTCGGGAATATATGAAAAAATTGTATTTAACATTGATAATTACTGTTGATTGAATGGTTAAGATTCTTGTAAATGCTACATTGGATCTTGTTTGAATGTTTTTTGTGTTTTCATTAAGGAAATAGAAAGCAAAGGTGAGAGTTGCATAGTAACAAAGAATATTCAATTTAACCTCACCTGCAAATGATGACTTTTGAAGGTCTTGTTGCTGGCCAATTAATATCCCATGTTTTCTTGCCAGGCCTTGTGGCCTGGTGGTCATTCCTGGCGTCTCCCAAGGGAGACGTCCAGGGTTCAATCCCCAAAATGGGGTAAAAGCTTGCTATTGTCAAAAAAAAAAAAAAAAATAATATCCCATGTTTTCTTAACTTCACTTCCATCGAGGGGACCGCAAACAACATTCAATGAATGCTATAGCTAGCCTACTACTATTATTATTTCATTCATTTATATATGTATATACATGTAGTAATGAAAAGAAGTACTAAGAAAAAAAAGTTTGGTCCCTTGAAATTTTATTGTGAATGGTTTGTTCCATGTGCTTTTACGGTTTAATGTTTATGCACAGACTCTTTACATTTATTTTTGTCCCGAACTCTCTTGTTCTTTTGAAAAGGTTAGAAATGTGGGAACAGGTTTTAAATGTGGGAAACTAATTTAAATGAAAGGAATATAGATTGCAAACAATCATTGATGAAGATAAGATGATGCTGTTATAAACATATTGTTATTGGTGTGAGAGCAAGGAACTTTCACTTGATTTGTTGCTTTGAAATTCATCAAATAGAGCTAGAAGATAATGGAATAATACAAGAAAAAGTTAACAACAATTAATGATATTCAAATCTATATAATGCTCATAGAATTTTATTGGTAATACCTTTTATAGTTGTTTTTGTAAAAAAAAAAAAAATACATATATTTTTCTCAAAATTAAAATTGATAAAATCATACTATAGATCAATTGGATTAGTAATATTATCAATTGAAAATGAGATGTTAACAAAATCGTAATCCAAAAACTTAATTAATAATTTTGTATGTTCAAAAGTGAGAATCATTTTGAAATGTAAACTTATTAATCTATTCTAATATATAATAGACAATGTTACTACAATAAATTCAGCTCACAGGCCACGTTAGATTCATCATTTTCTCATTAAGCCATGTCATACTCATTTTCTTCTCTCTTTTTTCTCTTCTTTCAAAAAATTATTTGCTATCACCTTTTATGCACAAGATTAATTACCATTTGTCATCACATTTATTTATGATGACATGTCATATAATTGAAATTGATTCATCTCTTATGGAGAAATGCATTGGAGTACCGATGTCTACCTTGCACCGGAATTTACATACAGTAATGTACATCTCTTATGGGTGTTGTTTTAAATGATTGTGTAAGTAACCTATCAAGTGAAGATGATGAATCTGCTAAAAAAAAAAAAAAAAATAAAAATTTGATGATGAAAGCAATGCACAACTCACAACATCTGCAATTCTGGAGAATTATATCGTTATTCTTGACTATGGAAACAACAAAAGAGAAGAGAATAAATAAATTATACTCTATTTTGTGTTTAAATTTATTATTGATATTCTTTTTTTTTTTTTAAATAAAAAATAAAAATTATTATATATCTTGCATAATTACTACATTTAGCATATTATTAATGTCAGCTCTTTTCTTTTCTTTTTTTTTGAGAAAAATGTCTTCTCCTATTTATAAGCATCTCTCAAACTTCTTTTCTTTTTTTTTTTTTTTTTTTTTTTTAGGAAAATAAAACACAATATTTTTGTAGAGCTATATTAAGTTGTTTTTTCGTGCATTGCAGGGTTTGCACATATTTAATAATGACATCTTTTTTTTTTTTTTTGAAAATGTCTATCTCCTATTTATAAGCATCTTTTAAACTCTTAAAAAAACACAATATTTCTGTAGTGCTTATATTAAGTTGTTTTTCCGTGCATCGCATTGGTTTGCAACTAGTGGTATTAGTGTGACAAGGGACAATGCAGAGTGGTAAAACAACAAAATTGATTGAATATTTTTGTTGTAGTTTTTGCTTGATTTATTATCTATCATACTTTTTGTACCAATATTTTGTCGGTCATAGAGATAGAGGCAAAGGCGTTCGTTAAGCGGTGGTTAAAGGTGATCTTGGAGACATAAAGTGATATTGCACGATGAGTCTCCAAGATCACTTGTAACCACCGCTTAACGAACGCCTTTGCCTTTGTCTCCATGACCTACAAAATGTTGTACAAAAAGTAAGACAGTATAAAGCAAGCAAAAACTAAAACAAAAACATAATCCTTAGACAATAGGAGTCAGTTGTTAAATAAATAATAGCCATAAGCTTCAAAGGAATTCCCTCTCTCTTGTTGGATAAATATATTCTTCCTCATCACAACAATTCTTTCATGCCTACAGTAGGAAGAAAGAAAGCAACATAATAACAGCTTTGTTTTGAACACAAGATTCATAAGATAACAATTCTACAGCACTATTACCGCAAAAGGGTCATGTCTTATATCATCTATGTCAAACCCATATTCAAATTATTCCTGAGCTTGAGGTTGAAAAGGTCTATCTAAATCCCTCGGCCAGGAATGACAGATTAAGCAATCAAATTTTCTATATCCCTAGCCCACTTTTCAACAATCCCACTAAGCCCAGCTATCTTATCATATATCATATTAAAATCATATATTACAATAATTTTTTCATGATTTTCAAATATTTAAAGCCTATACTTTTTTAAGAACCAAAGGCCTTCAGTATAAAAAAAAAATTTGATTTAAAAAACCATGTCTGCAAAACAGATTGCAGAAGTTCATCAATTAAATATGTTTTTGGGTTTGTGCGAAGAATTGAGCTCAGCAATATGTTCATCCACAAGGCAATCTGATATAAGATTATGTTGATTTGATATAGTGATTGCCCTCTTCCGGGATGTGCACAATGTTATTCATATAATTGGGATATAATTTGACTTATTTTCTTTATTGCTTATGTGTTCAGAAAAGAAAGAAAGAAAGAGAGAACAATATTTAATACTCAAATTGCATATTTGATACTGTCTGCATCCTGACCACTCAGTCCCAGATTGCAGAACTCAAAAAAAAAAGAAAACCAAAAGACTAGTTACAGCAGCAAAGCTCAAAAAAGACTAGAGAGTTTACCATGTTTTTGCAGAGAAAGGTTTGGGGGGGTTGAAGGCAAGAGATTTTAGCTCAGCAATATATTCATGTTGTCACAAGGGCAATAAATGATATAGCAAAATTATGTTGATAAGCATAAATACTATCTTCATACACCATGACACATCAGCAGCCTATCAAGTAAAACCAAACTTCCGTATAATTATGTGTAGCACAATGTTATGAATCACAAATATTTTGCATTCTCATTGGGATTCCAAGATTATTCTCACTTAATCAGTCCAAATGATATCAATCCAATTTATTCTCAAATTAAAATATTCACCATATGTTCACCGTGTTCAACATAGAGTCCAAGACTCAAAAAGACTCCCTCAGAGTGGCTTATAAATCGAAAGCTCCATTTAATACTCAAACATTGCAAAGCCAGCAACCATTGAACTCTGAAAGTTGTACCAAAGATTCTTCGAATTCAAAGGGACTCAGTCTAAATTTACTACAGCACAGCTAATAACTGTTGAAAAAAAGAAAACCAGCATTAAGACTTGCAGCTACTACTCTACACAGCAGCAAAGCTAAGACATAAAAAAAAGGACAGAGAGTGTTACCATTCACAGAATCTACTAAATTATTCAGAGCTCCATTAAAAAAATGCCAGTCATGATTATAGAAAGATTAGATTGACATCTATTAGGTAGCTAGGATTAAGCAACGGTACCCATAACCTTACTCATATGAATCTAATCTTCATATTTTGATGACACATCTAGCCTATCAAGTAAAACCAAACTGTGTAATTAAAACCTGAGATATTCTTTTGCATTCTACTGAGGGAAATTCCAAGACATATTCTCACTTAGAGTCTCAGGATGAAATTAAATAAATCCAATGTTATTCAAATACAAGCTGGATTTGAATCATACACATATTTTAGTCAAGACTTTTTGAATGATCACCCATATGTGGCTTATCCAATCGAAATCATCCCCATTGATATTGAAAACAAACAAAGCCAGCAATCCCTTGAACTCTGAAAGTTGTACCAAAGATTCTTCGAATTCATCTAAGTAGTGTTGAGGTAGCATTATCTTGCAGAATGTCTCATCATTGACATCAAAGGACAGAATGAAAGCATGTTTCACAGAATCTACTACATTATGCAGAGCTCCATTAAAAAAAACCAGTCTGATATAGAAAGATTAGATTGACATCTAATTAGGTAGTCCACCGGTACTACAACCTTTCTCCATGAATCTGTACTCAATGTGTAAACCTCGGCCATAGGCCAACACCCATTATAACACACAATTCTGAGAATCTTGTAGTCATTTTTTTGAGAATGATAGGCAAATCCAAGAGTAAAAAGTTGATTTCTGCTTATGATATTAGGTAGAAGCTTCTTAGACTTTCTAATGCTTGGGTTCCACAAATATAATACAATGTCATCATAGCCAAGGAGTAAGAAAATGCCATTACAGAAGCCAACAATGCGGTCGACTTTAGGAACGAGGCCATTAGAAAAGGGGATTTGAAACCTAGAAATCTGAGTGAATGTGCGGTCGGTGTTGTAAACAAGTGTAGACAATTCTTTGAAAGCTCTGTCTGCTGTTACTGTCATATATTGCAAATAACCATGGTTGTTATTGGATAATGGTTTTTTACCTCGGTCCAAGTGTGAGTTGATGAAAACGGGGTTAGTGATAATGGAGTTAAAAGATTTCGAAACACACCTCAATCTCATTAACACTTTTACTGGAAGTAGAGTCAGGATGTCGTAGACCACGTCGTAACGGAGAGGGAGACACTCCGACTCAGACATTGCTTTAGCTTTAGCTTTAGGTTGTGCTGCAAAGAAAGAAGCTTTGGTAGAGGGGCGGGTGGTTCTCAATTTAGGTTTATGTTTATGTTGTGCTGCAAAGAAAGAAGCTTTATTTATTTGGGAGAGAGGCGGGTGGTTCTCAATTTAGGTTTAGCTTGTGCTGCAAACAAACTAGGTTTAGGTTGACTTTAGACGCTTTATTTATTTGGGAGTTAACGGTCTTTTTCTTACAACTAAAAGCCTAAAATTCTTTTAATCGATATTGTTATTGGTGTCAGAGCAACGTAGTTTCACTTGGTACCATTTGATTGGTTGCTTAGAAATTATTGCTTTATCTTTTTGTTCTACTAGGATGTATCCGTGCAATGCATAGAATTTTTATTTATATAAATTTTAAATCATAAATAAAAACTAAAAAATAAAAAATAAAAAATTGTTTATCACTTTATGATTACCCTTTACAATTGAAGTTTCTTTTTGTTAACACTTTTTCACCGTGTTAAACTCATTGATTATTTCAACAATTTCTTCAATATCCACCTTTTTAATATGGTCCATTAGATCCAAAAGTTGCTCAATACACTTTGATACTTATGCTTTCCATATATGTAGGTTTGTCTATTACTTTTTCATTCAGCATTTGTTAGGTATAGTCATAAATCCATTCAAGACTTGCTTTGCTCCTGTAACTAAAATTTCATAATTCAATAAGCAATAAACATAATTAACCTTATCGATTAAGGACCTATTCGAATGGTTGAAAGCCACAAGACTTGCTTTGCTCCTGTAACTAAAATTTCATAATTTAAAAAGCAATAAACATAACTAACCTTATCGATTAACGACCTGTTCAAATGGTTGAAAGCCAAATTATTCAACTTAATTCATCACACCTAAAAACAAACATTAACCAAAACAAAATATTTGCAATATTAACTAAAATGCATAATTCAAGGACGCAATAAACATAATTAACCTTATCGATTACCGACCAGTTCTAATGGTCGGAAGTCATATCATTCAGCTTAATTCATCACACCCAAAAACAAATATTAACCAAAAACAAAATATTTGCAATATAACGTGTATTTATAAATGTAACTAAAATTCATAATTCAAGAAGCAATAAATCTAACTAACCTCATTAATTAACGACTTGTTCGAATGGTCGAAAAGCCACATCATCCAGCTTAATTTATCACACCCAAAAACAAACATTAACCAAAACAAAATATTTGCAATATTAACTAAAATGCATAATTCAAGACGCTATAAACATAATTAACCTCATCAATTACCGACCTGTTCGGATGGTCGAAAGCAATATCATTCAGCTTAAACAAACATTAACCGAAACAAAATATTTGCAATATAACGTGTATTTATAAATAGAAAAGATTAATCTTTATCTTCATCTTAATTTTTTTAGTGTATTTATAAATAGAAGAGATTAATATTTATCTTTATCTTCATTTTAATATTTTCTTAATCTTTATCTGCATCTTATTTTATTTTTTTATCTTTATCTTCATCTTAATTTTTTTTTCTTAATCTTTATCTTCATCTTAATTTTTTAAAAAATTAAAAAAAAAAAAAAGATCTCAGCACATGTCAAATTCTAAGCATGCCAAATGACAAAATCCACATCATTCAGCTTAATTCATCACACCCAAAACAAACATTAACCAAAATAAAATATTTGCAATATAACGTGTATTTATAAATAGAAGAGATTAATCTTTATCTTAATCTTAATCTTGATCTTCATCTTAATTTTTTTTTTTAATCTTTATCTTCATCTTAATTTTTTAAAATTAAAAAAAAAAAAAAAAAAAAAAGATCTCAGCACATGTCAAATTATAAGTATGTCAAATGGCAAAATCTCAGCTAAAGGTCTCTGCTTTTATATATACTAGTCGCAAACCCGTGCGATGCACGAGAAACTTTCTAAAATTGAAATCTAAAGAATTTATTTTATATTGACTATGTAAATTTTTTAAAATTTATTCAATCATCGTATCAGTATAAGTTAGCATGAATATTACCTTTCATAAATGTGTGAAAGGCATATAAGCATGAGATGGCATAATATACTAAATGTAGTAAGTATGCAAGATACCAATTGAATTCATTTAAAAAGAATAATCATAATAAATTGAAACAAAAAATAGAGTATTATCCAACAAATATTACAATTTTGAAAGAGCAAAATGTTGAGCAAAATTGTTTTCTTAAAAGAGCCCAATTAAACAATTATTTGTTTCTTCTTTTTCTGCTCCGCATTAGTCAATGAGCAATCCCTTTCTTTCTCTATAATTGCAGATGTTGTTGTAAGTTGTATATCATTTGCATTATCAATTCGTTGTAATTTAGCATAATCATCGTCTCCTTCACTTGATAAGTTGCTAAGAGTATCGTTTGAAGCAGCACTCATATAACACTGTCACGTATCAAAATTTTTATAAGGAAAATAAAAAATATGTATTATTTGTATTAAATGTAAAATAAAAGTACTTACTTCAGTTATTTTATCAAGTTTAAATGCATTGTCAGATATACTTCAGATTTCACCAAGGAAACATAATAAACTGATTATCAAATTTCAAAAAATATAATTCAGATTTCACCAAGGAAAACAGTAGTACAATTCAAAAACAAACAGCAATTAAACTTTTTGCTCTGCTTTATCACAAAAGAAACTTATACTCTTTGTAAATTCATTAAGGAATCCTAGAAACTCCCATTGCCGTGACCATATATATATATATATAACTCCAAATACATGCAGAATACTAAAGAAGAGATAGAACTATAATAGGCAGTGAGTAAAAATAGAAGCAAAATATCTACATAGCAACACCTACACAAACACCCAACCATCAATGCCTTCGGTTCCAAGGAAAATTTCAGAATAAAGTGCAGGCAAAAAAAAAAAGTTATAGCAGACACTATAATATACATAATTAGAGTGGTTCATAGGGAGGAAATTTAATTACAGAAAATTGCTCATGTTAGGACCTAAGTAAAGTCTTAGAAATTATGGTCTAACTCAAAAGGTTTCTGTGGCCATGGAAGGGCTGAAACATGCTCAGACCTATATGTTAAAGAATACTGGACAGAAAATCTAAGTTCTTTGCTTAAATAAAATCTAGGCATCAATTGTTTTATGTTTAGTATCAATCTGGGCATCTAAATTGAAAGTTCTTTATTGTTACTGAGAGATGAGGGACTGCATAAAAGTTCTTTATGGTCTAATTCATCCAAGGCATCAATTGTTTTAATCATCTAAAAAACACGATATTATTATTTTAAGGAATTTAGATATCTTGCATCAATTCTTTGCTTAAATAAACAGAAATCTAGAAGAGAGAGGAAACAATAAAATCTGGACATACCTCCATCAATTCTTTACTTAAATAAACATAAATCTAGAAGAGAGAGGAAACTTTTATGCAGCAGAAATCTAGAAAGAATTGGTTGAATATGGGAATATTTGCTCTTAAAAAAAAAAAAAACTAAAATTCTCTATAGTTCCACATCAAACTTATAAACTAAATCTTGAAAGAAGGATTATGAAGAGATAGAGAACGTGCAATCCTAATATTTCAATATCAAAATATAAAAGAAATACAACATAGATTATTTAATAAAACTAATGGAAGTTAACAAACCAAGAAGGAAACATATAGAAGTTAACAAATCAAAATATAAAAGCTGAATATTTACGTACCTCTTTGAAAAAGAAGGGAAAACAAATGTTAGGTTAAGATTTCAAGTTGTATTTATATGAAAAAAAAAAAAAATTAAATGAAGATAAAGAAGCTGTATTAGGTGTTATACTCAAATACTATGTCTTTTTTTTTTTTAATAAAAAAATTAAGATGAGGATAAAGAATTAATCTTTATCAACAAAAGCTTTAATTCTTTATCAACAAAAACTTTATCTTTATTATCAACAAAAGTTGAAGGAAAAAAAAAAAAGAAAAAAAAAAGAACACGGCAATTTATAAAGAGACAAAAAAGAATTAACTTAAATGAAGATAAAGATAACTTAAATGAAGATAAAGAAGCCATATTAGGTGTTATACTTAAGTACTATGTTTCAGAAATCTAAAAAGAATTGGTAGAGATGAGGGACTGTTTAGGTGTTATTGGGTAGTATTGTTAAACTGAAATTGTTAGTAAAGGTTTTAAAAAAATTATAATGATGTGTAAAATTGTGAGATTTGAAAAAATGATGTGACCAATATTTATGAAGTCAAACAAAAGAAATAAAAGTTAATAAAACTTCAAGTTTACATATAGTATAGATGATTTTTTGGTTAGCAAGATATTTGATAATTTGAAGGAAAGGACGAAGAAAAAAAAAATTGTATTTAAATTTGTAAGTCCGCATCCAAACAAAACCTCTAAAGTTGCTAAGTTCTAAAAACTCTCCAGCACAATTATTTTAGACAAGTGAAGTTGGTTGGACATCAATTTTGGTCCATCATAGGTATAATAAAGGAAGGGAGTTGATTGGTAGTCAGATAAGCGAATTTTGGTTTCTAGGATCAAATTGTTATGGTTTATTTTTGGAGCAAATATTTAAGTTTAGTCTGGTTTGGCCAGATTTGTGATTTGGTAGGCAATGGATAAACAAATTCACATTACATATATTCCTCAAAGTTACATCAATTTATCCTACAGTGAGAAAGGAGAGAGAGAATTCAAGGAAATCATCAGTGTTTTTGATATTTGCACTTTACAATCTTCTCACAGTTGTATTTTTTGTTTACCGATCAATCCCTTCAATCTTGTCTTCAACTTCTGAGTACAACTGCCTTAATCTCTCGATATTCTGTTCAGAGGTTTCCCAGTACCCACGTCCATTGGCCTCCAGGAAAGTCTGAACCAAATTCCTGAAGGAATTTGGATTTTTGCTCATTAGCCTGTTCAACATATCCTCATCCTGAATGAAAGTCGAGTTGGCCAGTTGGCCTCTTCATACACTCAATTATCAACTTGGCCAGAAGTTGCACTCCACCCAACTGTATTAGTAAGCCTCTTCTCAATTTCACGAACACCCTCGTATCCAGTAACCATCATTCCTTCATACCACTTGGGATTCAACAGCTTTGTTCTAGCATCAAGACGCAGAGTCTCAGCAAGGGTACGTACCTGCAATTCAAGAAATCCAATGCGGTTAATGGGTGATTCTTAGTCTAGTTATGGCTTTTACATTATAAGAAAGAGATTGAGATTGTATGAGCTTAATGAAAAAATGAAGGCTTGAATAAAACTCTGATTTTAAACTGAAAACAACATTTCTCACCTGAGCATTAGCTGTGGTGGTGTCTGCAACCTATGCATTAGGCTTCTTCCCATCCTTCCTTAGGTTCTGTACTAGATTAGTTGGGTCTGAGTCAAAGTAGTGACTCACATCAGTGAGTGAGATTTCTGAAGAATCAAGGTTTTGGAATGTGGCCTCAGCTGTGCTTAGAGCCATCTCAAAAACTTTTCTTTTCTCAGTCATGCCTGCACCAGGGACATCACTATCAAAAGCAAAAGACTTTCGGCTCAAGTACATGTCTTGGAGCTGCTTCTCATCATTCCATGAAGAATTCTCCACAGCAAGATTTATGTTAGAGGAGTAGGATCCTGAGGCATTGGAGAAAACCCTAGTTGCAGCTTCTCGAACACCAACCCCAAGGGCTTTGGCTTGTTCTAGTGTGTGCTTCCTGACATAGTTTTGGTCTTCTGGCTTGTCTAGTTCAGCTACCATCTTTACTGCCCGATCCAAGAGATTCATCTGTGAACAAATTAAAAAATTTAATGAAAATGTCATTAGCAGGACTGCCAGGACATGGTAAAATTAAATTACAGTTCAAAAATGGAAGAGAGCATGAGAAGAACAGAATGTCTTGACAGAAATAGGTAATACTCTTTGATTCAGGGTTTTGATTTCAAGTTAGGACATGAATTATGGTGCTGCAGAATGTAAATCATTCCTAAATGTCACTATTTAGGAAAGTATCATCAAAATACTAAGAATTGTTTTTTGCTAATGAAGCCAAACTTCCAAAATTGGTTAACTTTTATGTAAGAATTAAATTTCAAAACCTTAATTTACCATATATCAGTTAACAAAAACAACAATTCTACAGATAATGAGGTAGACTTCCTTCTTGTGTACACTTGTAATATCATTCAATATAAAGAATCCATACAAATGGGAATGATGATTAGGATTTGTACCTGATTGATGAAGAGATCTCTGAACACTCTAGAGCAATTAACAACGACATCAATCCTAGGCCTTCCAAACTCTTCAAGGCTTACTGGTTCCACCCGGTTCACTCAACCAAAAGTATCAGCAATTGGCATCACACCAATCATCCAAAGACCTGAGCCAAGGACTCACCATAAGTCTTAATATTATGTGTTCCCCACAATACAAGTGCTACTATCTCAGGATACTTTCCCCCATTGTCAGCCTTCTGCTTCTCTATCAACCTTTCCACCATGATCTTTGCACTCTGCATTGCTGCTGTTGTGGGAATAGCTTGAGGATCGAGTGCATGAATGTTCTTTCCTGTTGGCAATACTTTTGGGTTTCTAATTGGGTCACCAACAGGCCCTGGCAGCACATATTTTCCCTCTAATGCTTGTTTCAAACTCCCCAACTCATTATCAGCCACAACCAACTTCAAACACTCTCCTAAAAACTCAAACAATGTTCTAAGCTTCTCCCTATCTGCCCGGTAAAATTTTGTGCTAGACAAGTATTGTATCCACGGTTCATTTATACCAAACCCAAGGATTGAGCTCAGTTTATCAGCTACATCAACAACTTGGCCCTTCTTATTAGTTGTTCGCTCCACAAAGGCAGAAATAGCTCCACGTGATGCATCGGTTATTTGCCGAAGAAGCTCTACATCCTTCAAAATTCCTTTGTCACTCGCTTTATAGACTTCCTCTATATCTCTTTCTACAGTCTCAGCTAATATAGATGGGAGTGATGAAATTCCATCTTCAGGACGGTTTAGTGCAGCAATGTTAACCAGTGTTGCAACTGCTTCCATGGCCGATGGAGGCTCACCAATGACATGGAGCCCACAAAGCAAAAGGCGGGATTCGATCTCCATGATCTTGGAATATACCTTTCCAACCACAAGGCAATGTTAGCTGTGCTGATGATAGAGCTCACAATTTGTGGCCCACGACTAGTGTCTTTAAGGGATTGGTATGAGGAGATGAGCTCACCTAACTGCTTAAGGCCCTTGTATAGCCCAGCATTTTCTGCTGGGGGAGTCAGATAGCAAATGGTATTAGCATAGCTCCGGTGCTTGGCTATGGTTGCTTCAGATGGGTTATTGGCTGCATAGTAATAGATATTTGGTATATTCCCAATCAGACTGTCTGGGTAACACGTCACTCATTCCCACCTGTTTTCCAGGCATGAACTCAAGTGACCCATGAGTGCCGAAATGAAGAACAGCATCAGCTTTGAAAATTTTCTCAACAAAAGAGTAATATGCTGCAAAGCCATGATGTAGACTAGCTGATTTGGAGAACAACAGCCGCATTGGATCACCCTCATAGCCAAATGTGGGCTGAACCCCAATGAAGACATTACCGTACTGTTTACCATATACCAAGAGATTCTCTCCATCAGAGTTTAGATTCCCAGGAGGTTTTCCCCAGTTTTCCTCCAATGCTGTGGCATAGGGAGTTAGGCTTTGGTATTCACGGACACCCATTTTGTAAGCAATGTTCAGATTTGGGCTGCTGAATTGAGCTTCTTTGTCATGAATTACTTCTTCAATTTCCACCTTTTTTCCTAATATGAATATTATGGTCTCTTTAGAGGCCTCTAAAACTTAATGCTTTGCTTCAACCAAAGAAGAAAATGAAAATGTTGTTATAACATATTGATTTTTATCAATGGTAAAAGGTTACTAGTTTTTCCATTGCAAACCAGTAGAACTGCTCTCTTTAACAAATTCAATGGGATTCAGGTCTCCAAGTCTTGGAGTACTGTGTCAACCAACGGCAACTCAGATTGGTTTTCAAAACAAGCAGACATGGTAAACAAGGTTGTTAGCTCGATGCAAGTTCACTTGCAGGTCAATTATAAGGAAAGCATAACGGATGGCCAGAGCATCACCATATGCAGTTCCGAGGTATTCTACATTCCCCGGCGCTTTGTAGCTGACTTTGTTGAACTTGTTAATTTAGTGGGCAGTCTAGAAATCCATCAAAAGGTTGCAATCCCCATGTTCTTTGTATCAATGGATTCACCACAGAATTTTGACCCGGTTCTTAGTACAATGATCTATAAGAAAGAACCGCCTACAAATAATTCTTCAACCCTTTATTCTGCTCAAGCAGCTGCAATTCATCCATGGAATGTATCGAGCAAACAAGATTTCATAAAGCTGATCAGAATAATGGCAGAAGGTGACCCTCTCCTAATGGAGTTAGTCTAAAGGTAATGTGAATGTGATACTAGAAATAACCGCAAGAGAGATGAAATAAACTAAGCCACGACAAAAGCGAACCTTATTTCTGTCATTCACAATCACAAATTGAAGAAATCAGTCAAGCACAACACCAGAGAAAGAGACTAAGAGAGAAAGAGAGAAAGAGTGAGCAACTGAAAAATAATAAGATTTGAGAAACTGAAAGAGTCAAAGAGAGAAAGAGAGTCGGTGAGAGTTAGAGACACATATTAGGGCGGAGCTACTGGTGAGCGGAAATGCGATTGGTGGTGGTGAGGCGACGTCGCAAGCCTTGCGGCGACGGAGAGATGCGAACGGCGTTTCGAGCTTCCTGCTGGGTTAGGACTTAAGAGTTTGGTCACGAACGGTGAGGGCAGAGATTTTTTGTGAATTTCTTTGTTTTTATTTATGAAAATTTGGGAATTTAGATCAGATTTGTGTGGGTTAGGTTAAGAATTGGTGGGTTTTGGATTGAAATTTGGAATGGGTTTTGGATTGGGCTAAATTTTGGAATGGGTTTGTGGCTTTGTGCTTGGAATTAGGCTGTGCTAATTTTCACTCATAGCTCCGCCACTGCTTGGAGAGGGTATGGTAGAGTGAGGGAGAACATAAATAGATAAAGACCAATGGGGTAATGGCAAGGAAGGATAGCAAAGGTCAAACCATTGAAGAAGAGTGATAAGGGAGAGAAAGGGTTTGGGAACTGAACGATCGGTAGAGGAAGGGTTGTGACTGGAAGAGAAGAAGTTGAAGAAGTAGGAAGAGAAGGGGGAGCAGTTACGTTACGGTGAATTAAAGGGTGATGATGAGGATAGAAAGAGAGAAAAAAAGAGAAGAGAGAAACGATGATATGAATTTATAAGGGATGAGCAAGTCTGATGTGGCAAGTTTTGAGGAAGCCTAAAAACTCTCTCAGCTTCACTTTTTAGTTTATATTATAGAAATATTATAGATTATAGATAATAGCCATAAGCTTCAAAGGAATTCCCTCTCTCTTGTTGGATAAATATATTCTTCCTCATCACAACAATTCTTTCATGCCTACAGTAGGAAGAAAGAAAGCAACATAATAACAGCTTTGTTTTGAACACAAGATTCATAAGATAACAATTCTACAGCACTATTACCGCAAAAGGGTCATGTCTTATATCATCTATGTCAAACCCATATTCAAATTATTCCTGAGCTTGAGGTTGAAAAGGTCTATCTAAATCCCTAGGCCAGGAATGACAGATTAAGCAATCAAATTTTCTATATCACTAGCCCACTTTTCAACAATCCCACTAAGCCCAGCTATCTTATATCATATAAAATCATATATTACAATAATTTCATGATTTTCAACAAAGCCTAACTTTTTTAAGCAGTTAAAAACATATTTAAAAAACCATAAAATCAATTAAATATGTGTGCGAAGAACCAAAAGCCTTCGATTTGATATAGTGAAATATAAAATTTGACTTATTTATTGCTTAAGAACAATAAATCGACTGTCTGCATCCTGGACAGATTGCAGAAGTTCATCACCTTTTTGTTTTTGGGTTTGGGGGGGTTGAAGGCAAAGAGATTGAGCTCAGCAATATGTTCATGTTGTCACAAGGGCAATCAAATGATATAAGATTATGTTGGCTAAGCATGTATACTACACCATGACATTGCATTGCCCTCTTCCGGGATGTGCACAATGTTATTCACAAATATCAATTGGGATATAACCGCCACAATCTCCATTAGGATTATTTTCTGCTTAAATTAAAATATTTGATGTTCATGTGTTCAACAAGAGAAAGAAAGAAAGAAAGAGAGAACATAATAAGAGCTCCATTTAATACTCAAATTGCATATTTGATACCATAAAGTAGGCCAAAGGACAACAGACCAAAGGGACTCAGTCCCAAATTTACAACAGCACGTCAGCACAGCTAATAACTCAAAATAAAAACTAGCTACTACTCTACACAGCAGCAAAGCTTAAAAAAAAGACTAGAGAGTGTTACCATTTACAAATGCAGAGAAAGGTTTCAAATGCTAGATGCCCCATTTTATAACTTCCTGCTATTCATATTTTGCAGCTAGGATTAAGCAAAATCCCATAAGGATACCATAAATACTAATCTTCATATTTTGATGACACATCTAGCCTATCAAGTAAAACCAAACTCTCCGTAGAATTAGCTGTGTAACCCACCCATTGAGAATATTCTTTTGCATCCTCACTAAGGGAAATTCCAAGATTATTCTCACTTAGACTCTCAGAATGAAATGAAATCAATCCAATGTTATTCTCAATTAGAAGCTCACCACTGTCAGTGCAGCCATAGTATTTGTCGACGAAACCCATCGATACACATATTTTAGTCCAAGACTCAAACACACCATACTCCCTCATCACCCATATGTGGCTTATCCTATCGAAATCATACACATCGTTATTGAAAACAAACAAAGCCAGCAATCCCTTGAACTCTGCAAGTTGTTCAAAAGGTTCTTCGAATTCATCTAAGTAGTGTTGAGGTAGCATCATCTTGCAGAATGTCTCATCATTGACATCAAAGGACAGAATGAAACCAGGTTTCACACAATCTACTACTTTATGCAGAGCTCCATTAAAAAAAAAAGAGAATGATCTAGAAAGATTAGATTGAGAAAAAGATCTAAATAGGTAGTCCACCGGTACTACAACCTCTCTCCATGAATCTGTACTCAATGTGTAAACCTCGGCCATAGGCCAACACCCTTTATGACACACAATTCTGAGAATCTTGAAGTCATTGTTTTGAGAATGATAGGCAAATCCAAGAGTAAAAAGTTGATTTCTTCCTATGGTACTAGGTAGAAGCTTCTTAGACTTTCTAATGCTTGGGTTCCACAAATATAATACAGTGTCATCATAGCTAAGGAGTAAGAAAATGCCATTACAGAAGCCAGCAATGCGGTCGACTTTAGGAACGAGGCCATTAGAAAAGGGGATTTGAAACCTAGAAATCTGAGTGAATGTGCGGTCGGTGTTGTAAACAAGTGTAGACAATTCTTTGAAAGCTCTGTCTGCTGTTACTGGCATATATTGCAAATAACCATGGTTGTTATTGGATAATGGTTTTTTACCTCGGTCCAAGTGTGAGTTGATGAAAACGGGGTTAGTGATAATGGAGTTAAAAGATTTCGAAACACACCTCAATCTCATTAACAATTTCACTGGAAGTAGAGTCAGGATGTCGTAGACCACGTCGTAAGGGAGACACTCCGACTCAGACATTGCTTTAGCTTTAGCTTTAGGTTGTGCTGCAAAGAAAGAAGCTTTATTTATTTGGAGGGCCGGGTGGTTCTTAATTTAGGTTTAGGTCTAGGTTGAGCTGCAAAGAAAGAAGCTTTATTTATTTGGGGAGAGAGGCGGTGGTTCTCAATTTAGGTTTAGGTTTATGTTATGCTGCAAAGAAAGAAGCTTTATTTATTTGGGAGGGGGGCCTCAATTAGTTAACGGAACTGAACGACAACACCGACTTGTCGTTGATTCAAGTTGAATTGAAGCTCCAATTTATTTATTTTTTATTTTTTTATTTTTTTACAACTAAAAGCCTAAAAAAGTCTTTTACTTGAATCATCAGTATCACACAATATTAACGAAATGACCAATATCAAAAAGCAACCAAATATCAATGTATTTGATCCAAATTTTCAAACATCATAATGCGAAATCCAAATTGACTAAATTTAGAGAGTGTATAGTGTATTTTAGTCATATTATTACCTTAAACAATGAAACTAAGTAACAAAAACCTATAACCTAGATAATAATCTAGTTACTTGCATTTGCAAACATTGTGTATATTAATTGATCCCAAATCAACACTTCATATCAAACGGACTAGCAAGTTCTAGATAAATATTTGAAATCTTGGGTCACATAGTAGCTTTACACAGACCATAAACAATCGTTGGGAAGTAGGCAAAGTAAACAAATCACATAACAAAATAATCTTAATATTGTTATTGGTGCCAAAGCAACGTATTTTCACTTGATTGGTTGCTTAGAAATTTTTGCTTTGTCTTTTTGTTTTATTTTTGGTTAGCAAGATCTTTGAAGGAAAAGGAGGAAGAAAAAAATTCTATATTTAAATTTCTAAGGTTTCGTCTGGGAGTTTAGAAGGGAATAGAATGAAATGGATTAAATAAATTTTAAAGGAATAGAATGGAATAGAATGTGTTTAATGAATAGAAAGGAATGAAATGGAAGAGAAAATCTGCATCCAAACAAAACCTCTAAAGTTGCTAGGTTCTAAAAACCTCTATATCTCTTCCTACAGTCTCAGCTAATATAGATGGGAGTGATGAAATTCCATCTTCAGGACGGTTTAGTGCAGCAATGTTAACGGCCGATGGAGGCTCACCAATGACATGGAGCCCACAAGGCAAAAGGCGGGATTCAATCTCCATGATCTTGGAATATACCTTTCCAACCACTAGATCTTGTTCATTTGCTGAAATTGCCTCTGCCTCATCAGGGAGTTTCACATCCTTGTCAAGATTACATTGTTTAGCTGTGCTGATGATAGAGCTCACAATTTGTGGCCCACGACCAGTGTCTTTAAGGGATTGGTATGTGCTAGGAGATGAGCTCACCTAACTGCTTAAGGCCCTTGTATAGCCCAGCATTTTCTGCTGGGGGAGTCATCTTCAGATAGTGCAGCAATGTTAACCAGTGGTGCTTCCATGGCCGATGGAGCACCAATACATGGAGCCCACAAGGCAAAAGGCGGGATCAATCTCCATGATCTTGGAATATACCTTTCCAACCACTAGCTTTCATTTGGAAATTGCTCTGCCTCATGGTTTCACATCCTTGCAAGATTCAGTTTATGGGTGATAGAGCTCACAATGGCCCACGACCAGTGCTTTAAGGGATTGGTAGAGGAAATAGCTCATAACTATATTTGGTATATTCATAGCCCGGCGCTTGGCTATGGTTGCTTCATGGGTTATTGGCTGCAGAATATATATTTGGTATATTCCCAATGTCAGGGTAACACACGTCACTCATTCCCACCTGTTTTCCAGGCATGAACTCAAGTGACCCATGAGTGCCGAAATGAAGAACAGCATCAGCTTCGAAAATTTTCTCAACAAAAGAGTAATATGCTGCAAAGCCATGATGTGGGCTAGCTGATTTGGAGAATAGCCTCATTGGATCACCCTCATAGCCAAATGTGGGCTGAACCCCAATGAAGACATTACCGTACTGTTTACCATATACCAAGAGATTCTCTCCATCAGAGTTTAGATTCCCAGGAGGTTTTCCCCAGTTTTCCTCCAATGCTGTGGCATAGGGTATTCACGGACACCCATTTTGTAAGCAATGTTCAGATTTGGGCTGCTGAATTGAGCTTCTTTGTCATGAATTACTTCTTCAATTTCCACCTTTATTCCTAATATGAATATTATGGTCTCTTTAGAGGCCTCTAAAACTTAATGCTTTGCTTCAACCAAAGAAGAAAATGATATTGTTGTTATAACATATTGCTTTTTATCAATGGTAAAAGGTGATTAGTTTTTCCATTGCAAACCAGTAGAACTGCTCTCTTTAACAAATTCAATGGGATTCAGGTCTCCAAGTCTTGGAGTACTGTGTCAACCAACGGCAACTCAGATTGGTTTTCAAAACAAGCAGACATGGTAAACAAGGTTGTTAGCTCGATGCAAGTTCACTTGCAGGTCAATTATAAGGAAAGCATAACAGATGGCCAGAGCATCACCATATGCAGTTCCGAGGTATTCTACATTCCCCGGCGCTTTGTAGCTGACTTTGTCGAACTTGTTAATTTAGTGGGCAGTCTAGAAATCCATCAAAAGGTTGCAATCCCCATGTTCTTTGTATCAATGGATTCACCACAGAATTTTGACCCGGCTCTTAGTACAATGATCTATAAGGAAAGAACCGCCTACAAATAATTCTTCAACCCTTTATTCCGCTCAAGCAGCTGCAATTCATCCATGGAATGTATCGAGCGAACAAGATTTCATAAAGCTGATCAGAATAATGGCAGAAGGTGACCCTCTCCTAATGGAGTTATTCTGAAGGTAATGTGAATGTGATACTAGAAATAACCGCAAGAGAGATGAAGCAAGAGATATGTACCACTTTTGTTAACAGTTATACCAAACTGTATCTTTCTTTTTTGTCTTGTATTTTTTATTGAGGGGGGGAGGGTATTTCTTTTTCTTCTTTCCATTTTTGTAGATTTACCTTGTATGATTCATTACTGATTGGAGATTCCCTCCACAGAAAAAAATGTAATCTTTTCTTTTTGCTCGTGAATATATGAAAAAAAAAATTGTATTTAACATTGATAATTACTGTTGATTGAATGGTTAAGATTCTTGTAAATGCTACATTGGATCTTGTTTGAATGTTTTGTGTTTTCATTAAGGAAATAGAAAGCAAAGGTGAGAGTTGCATAGTAACAAAGAATATTCAATTTAACCTCACCTGCAAATTATGACTTTTGAAGGTCTTGTTGCCGGCCAATTAATCTCCCATGTCTCCTAAACCTCACTTCCATTGAGGGGACCGCAAACAACATTCAATGAATGCTATAGCTAGCTTACTACTATTATTTATTTCATTTATATATGTATATACATGTTACATGTAGTAATGAAAAGAAGTACTAAGAAAAAAAAGTTTGGTCCCTTGAAGTTTTGTAGTGAATGGTTTGTTCCATGTGCTTTTACAGTTTAATGTTTATGCACAGACTCTTTACACTAGTCGCAAACCCATGCGATGCACGGAAATTTAAACCCATATTATAAAAAAAAAACTCTTGTTAGAAGGAATTTACAATTTTGATAGTATTGTGACAGCTAATGCAAAAGTGGAAGAGATATGTTTTACAATTTCAATGGGTAAATCGGTTTCTTGTATTTCTTTCATACCGATCCGAAATTTTGTTTGGTTTATCGGTTTAAGGTTTCAACAGCTGGTTCAGTAAGGTATTTATTTATTTATTTTTTTTAACTATGGGTAAAACGCTTATGAAAAAAAAAATGAATAGAAGGAAATTTCAAAGTAAATAAAAAAAATATTCAAAATTAATCGAAAACTAAATTGAACAAAAAATGAGGAAAAACTCACTTCAGAAAGAGGTGCCAATTTTGACTGTATCTTGGTAGCTATTGTACAATCGAAGAAGCAATGGGAAGGAAAAGATGTGAAAGAATTACATTTCATTCAAATATTGATTTAATGATCATTTTAAAGGGAAAAATAAAATTAGTTTTTTCATTGATGGCATATCGGTTTTAATTAAAATTCAAATAAAAGTAATAATATCTTTTCATGGCATCAGTTTTTTTTTTTTTTTTTTCATTTTTTTTTTTCCAAAATTTTCTTTTCATATCTGACAGCTTTTATATATATATATATATATATAAAACGTAAGTCATTGTTGACAAACATTAATCACCTACAACCACTTTTCAAATGTTAGTGCCTTAGTGGCTTATTTGATAAAAGGAAAAGGTTAAATATCATTAATATATTAACTAATCGGATTTCATGACATATGAGACCTTGCATTTTATAAAATCTGATGCGGGTGGACTTTCGTGTGGGGTGGGAGGATTCGAAAAGGAAAATTCTGAAATAGAAACCGGCGAATTAATAGGGGTGTGGACTTAATGAGAATTTTTAGTAGGGAGGTGAGGAGCCGAAGGAGAGAGAAAAGAGAGGAGGGGAAAAAGAAAAAGAAAAACAAACTTGATGAAGAGAGAGAGTATGAGGTGGAATAAATTTAAAGAAATTGAATGTTGGAATTAATTAAATGGATGGGTGAAAATATGGTTGAATTGGGGAGAGATAGTGTTAGATGAGGAGTCATGCCTTAGAAAAAAAAAACTAATTTGATTGCTGAATTAATTGTGTTTGTATAGGAAATCCCTATAGATAAGGATAAAAATAAATTGGAAGGAATTAAAATAGGAAAATGATTTGGAAGGCTAACTCCCTTTATGAGAAGAATTATGGTTCAAATTAAGAAAAAAGAAGAAGTTAGAATTCATTTTAAATTTATAGTAAGACTTATGATTTATGAAGTTGATTATAATTGTATTAACAACTGCAAAGTTTGTTGTACAATGATATTTCATAACGTAGTTGTAAATAGGCGATACAAAAAGACTCATTACCTGGTGGCTCTCTCACTGTAAAAATAGTATGTCTTGGTAAAGACTATTCATAAAGTATTTATAAAGAGGTATAGGTATTTAAACAACTTGGTTAACATCTCAAGCATAGTGGCCACTTTTGGGTTTCATGTCCTATTCTACCCCAAATTAACCATCTTCTATTTTATTTGTTAATTTTATTTTGGGAAATGAGGGAAAGCCGGAAAGGCTACAATTGGTAAATGCCTATTTTTTTTTTTTAATTAAATTGTAACAATGACATAAATTTACAATTCTCATATGAATCATAAAGCGACTGAGATGGCCCTAAAGTTTATTAAATACATTAAACTTATAATTTTGAAGTCTCAAATCAATTATCCCTTTATAACGATGCTGCTTACATGCTTAGTGTGTACATTTTTCTTTTATTTAACTCTACTCAATTTGATTCAAGTGAAGAATGGTGGAAGTGGAACAAACAAAGAGGTGTATGAGCTAAATTTCAAACACCCTGAAGACGGTAAAACCGTATCATGGCTAAAAATGCTATAAAACATCAACTTTAAAAAGATCATATTCATATGTTTACGGGTTTAAGGAATTTCTGTAACAAATCACAGATGATTGGGACAAAGGTAATGGCAGTGATGCCTCCATTTTGCATCATCATGGATGATGGAACTGCAACTCAATTTTACTAAAAAATACAACTTTCATTTTTAGAAAAATATAATAGGTAAAATATTAGAGAACTGTGTTGCCCAAAGAACCAATACTTCACTTATGCATAACATTTTTCTTAGCATGATAATTCCAAGAACACAACCTATATGCCAACAATTCATTCTTCATCCAATCTGTGACTCAGAAAACAGTCCAAAATCTACCACATGAGAGGCTATCAGACCTGATCACACTCCTCTTGATGCACTCTTACACAGTGCAGGTAAAAGGAAAATAACAAAAAATTTGAAACACAATAACACAACACATATCTAAAGAAATTTCACCAAACAATAACAAAGATCGATAACACTTAAAATTTCAAGTAGAAAAATAGCAAACACACCTTAGGAAGTCTCAATATGAAAGAAACAAAACTCAAAGTCAAATCCAAATCCAAAATAAAAAAAAATAAAAAAATCCTAGATCATAAAGCAAATCAAAAGAATAAAACTTTGAACCCACAAACCCATTGTCTCCAACAAAGCTCTCTTCTTTATGAACAACAGACTTGGCTTGGCTGAAGACGACGGTGGTTTCATGCACAACAGAGTGCTCAAAATACTAAATCCAAAACAACCAAAGCCTTCATGGCATCATCACCTGAGACAGAATTCAAGAGGAAAAAAAATTTCAGCTTTTTACAAAGATTTAAGCATACCCAGTCGGGATAAAACCTGAACATTAAAATTTGGATAGTGCAGTAAATATAATAAGAAAGCAATATTATATTTACGCTACCAATTGGTGTGACTCGCGTATTGATTAAGAGAATTCAAAAGCAACCTGAGATTGAGATTTCAGAAGGTGTGCCCAAAAAATTTAAACGCAAGTATAAGAGTAGTAATGGTGAACAAAATTAAATTGGGAAACCGGAAAATTTGGGAAGCATTAAACGGTAGCCATGAAGATGAAGGAAAAAAAAGGAAAGTTGGGGGAGAGGAAGAGTGTAAGGATGGTTGATTTAAATCAATGAGTTTTAATGGGGGAGAGGAATAGGCCAAAAATGGAGGAAGAGAGTTGGAGGGCTGAATTAATGGGTGTGATGGGAGATGAGGAGTCCAGTGATGGGTTAATCGATAAGCATGAAAGAAAGAAACAAAGAATTTTGAAACAAATAAATGGTATGAATAAAAGGAAATAATAAATACTAATCAATAGGAAGCCACCAACATTAAAATATGAGTGTAAATGTAACGTTAGGAAGGAGTAAGTATTTAATACATATAATGGGACCAAAAATAAATAGGGGATAATTGAGTGCGGATGAGAAAAATGAAACTAAAAAAAAAAATGAAAAAACAGGATAAACATGGAAATTTGTGGGAACCAGAAGTCTGACGTGGCGATACTTGGATGAGGCTGAAAATTTTCTTTCAGCTTCCTCTTTTAGTTTATTTTATAGATTTATTTTTGTCCCGAACTCTCTTGTTATTTTGAAAAGGTTAGAAATGTGGGACACTACATTTAAATTGAAAGGAATCCTAGATAGCATTTTGCAACAATCATTGATGAAGATAAGACGATGTATATAAACATATTGTTATTGGTGTGAGAGCAAGGAACTTTCACTTGATTTGTTGCTTTGAAATTCATCAAATAGAGTTAATAGAGTTAGAAGATAATGGAAAAATACAAGAAAAAGTTAATACCGAAAATAATTGTAATGATATTCAAATCTATATAATGCTCCTAGAGTTTTATTAGTAATACCTTTTATATTTGTTTTTGTAAAAAAATATTTTTTTTTCTCAAAATTAAAATTAATAAAATCATACTTTGGATCAATTGGATTAGTAATATTATCAATTGAAAATTCGATTTTAACAAAATCTCAATACAAAAACTTAATTAATAATTTTGTATGTACAAAAGTGAGAATCATTTAAATACGATATTGAAATGTAAAATTATTAATCTATACTAATATATAATAGACAAAGTCTTTACAATAAATTCAGCTCACCTTTATTAGGTCACGTCAAATTCATCATTTTCTCATTAAGTCATGTCATACTCATTTTCTTCTCTCTTTTTTCTCTCCTTTCAAAAAATTATTTTCTATCAGCCTATCACCTTTTATGTACAAGATTAATTACCATTTGTCATTACATTTTTTTCTGATGACATGTCATGAAATCGAAGATAATTCTCAATTATTATATCACATAATAAGTATTATAAATAAGTTATATGATAATTTTCAACAAACTATTTTAAAATGTACTTCGCATCACACCCCTCTCAAACTTTTTTTTTTTTTTCCTTCCTTCCCTCCCTTTCTTTTTTTCTTTCTTTGTTTTCCCACACTTTTTTTCCCACCACACACGTTCACACGCTTGACACCCCCACTTTCTTTCTTTTTTACCTCCTCAGTTTTCCCCTAAACAAATCCCCACCACATATTCACACCTACCCCACCCCTCCTTAATTTTTTTTCCCTTTGCCCTTTTCATTTCCAGTTCTCCTTTCAATTTCTCTTTTTTTTTCCCTAAACAAATCTTTCGTCTTGCTCCTCCTCACATTTTCTTTCTTTCTTTTTTCTCCTCACTACACGTCCTTTTATTTATTTTTCTTCTTATTTTCTTCCTCTCCACTGACCGGTGCTGTGGGGAGCTTGGGTTTTTTGCTGCGTTTTAGTTGCTCAATATTTTTGGTAATTTTGTACATACACAGTGGGTTGTTTTTTTGTTTTTTAGTGTGGTTTTGGGTTTGTTTCTTGCCCACTGCCAAGAGAAACAGTGGGCAAATTTTGTGATTTTGACATTTTGTTCATGCACAGATCTTAGTTTCTCTCAAATGAGAGATTGTGATTTTTTGTGTGTGGTTTTGTTTACACACTCGTCTCGCACTTGATCCCCTTTTTTTTTTTCTTTTTTTGAGAATTTTTTCTTTGTTGTTGGTCACTTGCATGTGATTTTGTTTTTTCAATAATTTTTGTTTGTTTGTTTCAACAATAATATTTCTGATTCATCAAAAAATTAAAAATTGTTGTAAATTAAAAGAAATATAGAGAGAAACAAGATCAAGAAATGAGAGAATATAATCTGATTCTCTATTACAGAGCAATCTCTGTATTCAATTGTATTCAATTTCTATATATCAATTTACAAATAGAATGCACATATATATAGGCAATACAAATAGGAATTGCATCTTGAAGTAATCATGAAGGCTGTTGTGGCATTAGTACTACATTAGTACTATATCAAAGGCCATCATCACAAAGAGGGCAATAATGCCCAATAGTGAAGAAGGCAATAGTGGAGAAGGCAATCATGCCTAATAGTGGAGAAGGCAATCATGTCATTCATTCATAACACTCTTTCTTGGATGACCACTCATAAAGAATATGGTGCTTGCAATCATGTGTTATAAGCATCTTCTTGTAATCATTCACAGCATTTCATAATACTCCCCTTTGGTTGACCATTTACTAAAAATATGTCTCGTTAAAACATTGTTAAGGAAAAATCCAGTGGGATAAAACTAGTGGCAAAGAAAAAAGAGTATAGTATTTTTGTGAACCTTAAAGTACCTTTGGATTGCCTCATTAAAACCTTGTAAAGGAAAACCCAGTGGGAAAAACCTTAGCGAAGGAAAAAGAGTACAATCAGCACATATCCTTCAGTGTATTTACTCCCCCTCAAGAGTACATAGGTCTTCAATTATCAAAGAAAAGATCCTTATATGCCAATATTATGAACAATCTTCTGGAATGTCTAAGTTGTCACATGACCATATCTGCTTGATATCAACATCATCGCTCTTCTGGAGAATATTAGGTGAGATGTGTTTATTTTATGAATTGCGACATCTTTGTTTGCTTGATAAATTTTCATGCAATAACAATGTTGTCACATGTGAATAGTATTCTATTTCTGATCGTCCTTTAGTCTGGATCAGAAAGATATCATGCGCATGTATTTCTCATTAACTATGGATTTGATCAAGTGCAATTTGCAAAATATATCAGAGTATCAATTGCACTAACATATGGTATTTTAAGACCATAAATTTCTTTATACTCGTTTTGAGGGCAAAAATGGTCTTTCTTAATATCAGGTGACCAATCAATCATTAGAGTAATCAAATGATAAGTTTTATTCATATGGAAGTGCTTCAAGACTTCCTCTGTGTATCTTGACTAGTGAACAAGAATTCCATTTGGAAAGTGTTCAACTTGCAAGTCAAGACAAAATTATATTTTACTGAAATCTTTCATCTCGAATTAATTCTTTATATGATTGGCGGTTCTTGTGAACTCTTTAGGAGTTTCAGTAAGATTTAACATATACCGTAATAATAGCAAATCAGGATTCTCATTCTTTAATGCATGGAAAAATGTGGGTTCTTCTTAAATCCTTAAAAATAATTGCTAAGGCAATTGTTCCACATACACCCAAATTACTTTAAACCATATCTGAATTTTTGTCACTTAGTATAGTATATTCTTCAGGGATTATATGCTTCAGGCATTTTCATATCCTTCAGGGATTATATACTTGAAGCATTCTATATCCTTTAGGGATTTTAAATTGTATGCTTCATGCATTATATATTCTTTAAGGATTTTTAAATTATATGCTTCAAGCATTCCATATCCTTTAGGGATTTTAAATTATATGCTTCAAGCATTTCATATCCTTTAAGGATTTTTAAATTATATACTTCATGCATTCCATATAGGATTTAAATTATATGCTTCAAGCATTCTATATCCTTTATGAATTTTAAATTATATGCTTTATATCCTTTAGGGATTTTAAATTGTATGCTTCATGCATTATATATCCTTTAAGGATTTTTAAATTATATGCTTCAAGCATTCCATATCCTTTAGGGATTTTAAATTATATGCTTCAAGCATTTCATATCCTTTAAGGATTTTTAAATTATATACTTCATGCATTCCATATAGGATTTAAATTATATGCTTCAAGCATTCTATATCCTTTATGAATTTTAAATTATATGCTTTATGCATTCCATATCCCAAAGATCTTTAAATTGTATGCTTCATTAATCTTTGTTACTTGGTAGGAAATATTTTTCAGGGATTATATGCTTCAGGCATTTTAAATCCTTCAAGAATTTTCAATAATTTATATAGATATACGCATATCCAATCTACCAAGTTAATTAAGATTCTGAATGAAATTGTATATATTATAGGTGCATATATTTCTTTATAATTATACTAGATTTCTGCAGGAAACCTTATTACATAAGTCATACTTTGTACTTCATAGTACAAATACCCACATGTATTTAAACAAGCATTACACCTTTAGGTGTATGGACTACAAGTCCAAATATTTCATATTTTACTCATGAGTTTAGCTCTATTTGAATTCCACATTGGCCAATCATTTCTACGTCGAACTTTTTCAACGGTTTGTGATTCAAATTCACCATCATTACTTCTGGTAATGTTAAGAGCAAATATATTATCGACAACAAATTTATTTCTATCCAATATTTCTTATTTAAATAATATATCGAGATCTCGAAATTTCAAGTACCATCTTTCTCTTCAGAAGATTCCACTTCAGGGGATAACTTCTTCAATAGTTTCCTTTTTTGGAGGTTTATTTTCAGGAGATATTGTGCACAATTTTGGATAGAGTAATTACTTTATTGCTTGTTTCATGGGTATAGCCTCTTCATAGGCTGCGACTTGCTTTTCTTGTGTTTTTCTCTTCTGGGAAATCTTATCTTTAACACTGACAAATCTTTCACGCTTCAAGCGTGTCTTAGATACATTTACTGTTATATCAATTAATTTTCCTTCAGGGAATTCAATCCCTACTGGGGTATTAGCAGCTAGAAAATAGGATTTCAAATTTTCTCATTGTCAGTGAACACATGTAATAATACCTTACAAAAAAATAATTCTTTGAACTTTCACATTGATTTGTGTAAGGATCAAGATAAGATAGTTTTGTCATGCTTTTAGCGACGAGTTTTCTCCCCTTAATAGTGGGAAGACTATTTCTCGTCATGCTTCTGGCACTGACTTTTTCATTGAAGTCTATCTACATAAGGGTGATTTAGAAAAAAATTATCATGTAATATAGCATACAACATGTAATATAATGTCTCCAGACATAAATAGTTAGTTTTGATTTCATACGTAAAAGATGAGAAATAATTTAACTAAACCATTTTGAATATGATTATAAGTAACATGATTTTTACTCTTCCAGAAGTCTTTAATTAGGTTCCTTAAACCTAATATAGTATTGACATTAATTTTGAAAATATTTCTTATTTTAAAGGTTGTAATGTCTGCTGGACAAAATTTTCATCCATCATCCTTTTGTGATCTTCTTGATCAGCAAAATCATGATCATCTAGATCAAGATAACCTTATAAAAATATTTTATTTAAGGTATCGAAATAACCTATAAGATTTTTTAAATTAGTAAAATTCATTTCGATTTATTCTCCTTTCTTTTATGGAGGCTTGGTATAGGTCTGTCAATTGTTTAAGCGTACGACAGGTACGCGACCAATGACCTTCCATATCACACCTATGGCTTTTTAGAGATTTATTGTGTAAACCTTTGCCATTTTCTCATTATTTTATTTCATTGTTATTTCACTTCAAGTGAAAAAGTGTGATATTCCTTTTTAAATAATTTTGAATACTAGAGCTCAATATTGATTGTATATAATGAAATTCATATCATAATATAATCAACCAAAAACATGTAAACATATAACAAAATGTAATAATATGATCCAGAAGAATATGTTAACTGGTATGGATATTCAACCAACAATCAATTTATTAATTATCCATTTTATTTAGGATATCAAAATAACTCATGTGATCTTCTGGATCAACCAAATTTATTGTTAATAATTCCACTTCAGGTGGTAAGGTGTAACATCCCTTTTAAGAGAATATTTGAGTACATTTTTCTTAATTTTATTTATACTATGTTTATGTCCACGACCTTTTAATTATCAAATGAAGAGCAATTCATGGTAAATAATTCTTTTAGAAAAAAACTTACAACGGTTTAAAGACAGCCAAAAACTTTGGACACGTCATCACCCATCTGCCTCTTCATTCGCTTCAAAGGCCTCCCGTTCACGGGTAATTATACTATGCTCCGGGAGTACATTAAATGTGTACTCCCTCCTCTCACAGAAGTTGTGGGTCCCACTAATTAAATTCATTATGGGACCCACCACTTCTGTGAGAAGGGGGAGTACGCATTTAATGTACTCCCGGAGTACCTAATAATTTTCCCCCGTTCACAACAAAAACATGGTGGGGACAGACAAAGAAAATGAAGCAATGTGGTTAATGATATTGATGACGTAATAGTGTTTAAGTAGGGACATTAGAGTAATTCTGGTTTATAAACAAGCGGTAGCACACGGAATCTTCGCTTTACGAAAAATGGCTGTATAAACAAACAATGTTGGGCCCCATTCCCATGTGAAAGTCTTATGTGTCAATCCCCAATCATGTTTTGCACCTTGCCTGCCACACTCCGCAACCAATCATTCCTCATTCTTACCATATCTGCAGGTCTAGAGGTTGAGGTTGGGAATGAGCCAAATTCCTCATCCAGTTCATCTTGCGTGTAAACTCTGCTTGTGATAGTCGTGATTGGGTTTCTCCAGTAGCATATTGTTATTGGTGTGAGAGCAAGGAACTTTCACTTGATTTCAAATATATATATGTTGAGTTTATATTAGAATTTCTTCATATCTCAAAAAAAAAAAAAATTTGAGGTTGGGAATGAGCAAATCCTCATCCAGTTCACTTGCGTGTAAACTCTGTTGTGATAGTCGTGATTGGGTTTCTCCAGTAGCATATTGTTATTGGTGTGAGAGCAAGGAACTTTCACTTGATTTGTTCCTTTGAAATTCATCAAACAAAGTTAAAATGAAAAAATACAAGAAAAAGTTAACAACTAAAATAATTCTAATGATATTCAAATTTATATAATGCTCGTAGAGTTTTATAAGTAATACCTTTTTTATTTGTTTTTGTAAAGAAATATATATATTTTTCTCAAAGTTAAAATTGATAAAATGATATTTTGGATCAATTGGATTAGTAATATTATTAATTGAAAATTTGATTTTAACAAAATCTCAATACAAAAACTTAATTAATAATTTTGTATGTTCAAAAGTGAGAATCATTTAAATACGATATTAAAATGTAAAATTATTAATCTATACTAATATATAATAGACAAAGTCTCTGCAATAAATTCAGTTCACCTTTATTAGGTTATGTCAGATTCATTATTTTCTCATTAAGTCATGTCATATTTATTTTTTTTCTCTCTCAAAAAATTATTTGCTATCACCTTTTATGTACAAGATTAATTACCATTGTCATTATATTTCTTTTTAATAACATGTCGTGTAATTGAAGATGATTCTCAATTATTATACCACATAATAAGTATTATAAATAGATCATAAAATAATTTCTAACAAACTATTTTAAAATGCACTTGAATCACACCCCTCTCAAATCTTTTTTTTTTTTTTTTCCTTTCTTCCTCTCCTCCCTTTCTTTTTCTTTCTTTCTTTGTTTTCCCACACTTTTTTTTTCCCACCACACACACGTTCACACGCTTGACACCCCCACTTTCTTTCTTTTTTACCTCCTCAGTTTTCCCCAAAACAAATCCCCACCACATATTCACACCTACCCCACCCCTCCTTAATTTTTTCCCTTTGCCCTTTTCATTTCCAGTTCTCCTTTCAATTTCTCTTTCGTCTTGCTCCTCCTCACATTTTCTTTCTTTCTTTTTTCTCCTCACTACACGTCCTTTTATTTATTTTTCTTCTTATTTTCTTCCTCTCCACTGGCCGGTGATGCGGGGAGCTTGGGTTTTTTGCTGTGTTTTAGTTGCTCAATATTTTTGGTAATTTTGTACATACACAGTGGTTGTTTTTTTTTTTTTTTTTAGTGTGGTTTTGGGTTTGTTTCTTGCCCACTGTCAAGAGAAACTTTGGGCAAATTTTGTGATTTTGTTCATGTTGGTGTGAGTGTGTTAAAAACACACTACAAACACACCTTTCTTCATCATTTTTCCATTGGGTCATTCTTTTGTATCACCCACAAGTGAGTTTAAAAAAACAAAAAGGAAGTATGAAAAGAAAGCCTTTTAGTCGTTGGTGTGGTCAAGCCCTTGGCTTTCAAGACACGCCTAATTAATTGCTTTAGGCTATCAACCACTTTTCCCATTAGCTTCTTTTCACAGACCACTTCGGCAACAGTCTTCTTTCTCTTCATTTTTTTATTTTGCTCTCTCTCTCTCTCTCTCTCTCGGCTTTCTCTGTGTGAAACCAAAATTTTTTTTTTTCTTCATTCCCTGAAAAGGAAAGGCATTATATTAGAAGGTTGTTCTTGAATCTTTGTGAAAGAAGTGTGTCCAACACAAGATATTTGCTATAGTCTAATCCTGGGATTGTTCCGTCGGAAAGTCGTTCGCATCGAGTATTGCTCCGGGTGACGTGAATCAACATTTAAGGACAACGCTATTGCGTTGAGTTTGTTCCTAAACTAATTTTAAGTTTTTGTTCAATCTATTTCTTGGGTTGATTATTTTCAGATTTATGTTTATTTTCTTTGAGTAAAGTTTGTTCATTTTTAAAATATTTCCAACAGTTCATACACAGATCTTAGTTTCTCTTAAATGAGAGTTTGTGATTTTTTGTGTGTGGTTTTGTTTACACACTCGTCTCGCATCTGATCCCCTTTTTTCTTTTGAATTTTTCCTTTGTTGTTGGTCACTTGCTTGTGATTTTGTTTTTTCAATAATTTTTGTTTGTTTGTTTCAATAATAATATTTCTGATTCATCAAAAAATTAAAAATAATAATAATAATTTTTGTTGCTCGGGGGAAATAAAACAGAAAAGTTTGGAAAATAAAAAGAGAAAAGAGGGGAAATAGAGTCGTTGGAGCGTCTTGGTGGGTCCAACTTGCTTTAGCCATTTTAGAGCAGAAGTCATAGTCCTTCCGACAAAAGTATTAATTACTCCAACGACTATTTTTTTGGCACGGTTTTTGCCTTTTTCTTCTTCTTCTTTCTTTATATTTCTTTGCTTGTTTCATATGTGTTCTCATATTTTCACTCTCCAGAGAGCTCCACCCAGAGGCGACGCCGTGACCAGAGGACGGTGACGGGAAGGGAACGAGGAAGAGAAGGTTAGACGGCGACAAGGAAGCGGCCTCTTTCTTTTCCGTTTCTTCTTCGTTCAGTTTTGGGTGGGTAATTTTTTTCTCACTCTCTCACTCTATACTGTCGATCTGTTTGCTCTCTCTCTTGCTCGCTCCTCACTCTGTTCTTGAGCCTATAAATGGTTGCTTGCTCTATAAATGGTTTTTCTCTTTCAGATCTGTTACCTACCTAAAGCTTCAAAGTAATCTCCAATTTTCTTTTGGGTGTGTGGTGTAGAATATATTTTCTTTTGCATTCTCTTTCAGATCTCTTCAGATCTGTTACGTGTGTGGTGTAGAAAA
This sequence comes from Fagus sylvatica, assembly GCA_907173295.1. Lineage (NCBI taxonomy): Eukaryota > Viridiplantae > Streptophyta > Magnoliopsida > Fagales > Fagaceae > Fagus > Fagus sylvatica. Next base: position 70,247,987 of record OU015761.1, read on the forward strand.
AGAAGAAAAAAGGGGAGGGGGAATTCTTCCACCCTTAGTCCTCATTCTCCTACCCAATTGTTGCTTTTGCTCTTCACCATTATCTACCACCTGAAAGACAGCACTTCTTTATTTTGCAGTCATCAGCATCTAAACTTTTTCATATTCTGTGCTCCTGCATGTCAAATTGCTTGGGAAAACTAATTTTACATATTTCTTTTATGAATAATTGCGGTTCCTTCTGTTTTTTTTTTTTTCTTATTTGTTAATTTTTAAAATTCTATTTATTTATTTTTAGTTTTGATAATGTATTAGTATGAATCTAAGATCTTGTACTACATGGTGTGTGATGTGTCTCCTTTCGATAAGCCATAATATTTGCAACTTCAAACTTTCTTTGTTAATGGGATGTTGAAAATGTTTGCATAACTTGGTTTATTTGTGAGTTTTGTATAAAGTTGAATTATAATATGCTATAGTATGGCACCGTTTTGTGCTCTCCCTACTCCTGAAATCATTTGTTATCCAACTTGTAACTTGTGTCCATTACAAGTTACAAGTTGCTGGTCGCCTTTAATTCTTAGATAGCTTAAACTTAAAGTGGAACTCTCAGGAGTACCGAGTACTTTTTGCATATATATATATATATATATATATATGGGGGAAGCAACGCATATATAAAAAACAAGTTTAATAAGGCGGCAGAACCAGCCAAAAGATATATTAGAACAGATTTAAAATGGGGAATGTAAGAAGGTTATGGATGCAAGAAAATAACATGAAAAGTAATTACTTTTGATTTAAAGTAATGACTACAAGTTTATTTTCTTGTAATGATTACAAGTTTATAATGATGTGAGAACTGGAGGATAGCTTATTCTAATTCTGAAACTTCAACACATGAATTGATTAGAATTTTACAAGAGTAAGATATTTTTAACAAGTTCTGAGTTTAACAATACAAGGAGCCTTGGAAGTCTCCAAAATGCCTTGGATGCCTTGGAAGTCTTCGGATATTTACTATTTGCTTTTTGAAAAGCAAAGGTGAACATGATATTTACTTTAATTTTGGTAAAATGTTTTTCACCTTTGCTTTTCAAAAAGTAAATAGTAAACATGATAAAGATTCCAAGGCTTCTAAGGCATTTTGAAGACTTCCAAAGGAGCACCCTGTCTCTTAGTGCCACTTAGGGTCAGTTCTACTTTGGTATCAGAGCCAAGTATCGGACCAGGCCTAAAACTTGTTCCCCTTCCTCCTGGGCCGCTGCTTGCAGGGTTAACATGGGGGGTGGGAAGAGTTAGTAGGTTTTGGAGTTCCGACCTAGTAAACTGGGCTGGAGCACCCTATCTGAACATTGACTAAAGATCTTTTGATAAATTCACTATTGATAAACATGCCCGATAATCTCTCTGACAGTAGAGAATCACATTGTTTGTTAAAGCACGCCAGACAAAGTATTCCATTCAAGACTACTTTTGGCAATGATAACAATTTACTTTTGTTTTTCAAAAAAGCAAATAGTGAATTCATGATGATATTCTAAGACTATTTCCAAAAGCAAATAATACTTTTATGATGATGTTTCAAGACTATTTCAAAATATCATCATGAAAGTACTATTTGCTTTTGGAAATAGTCTTGGAATATCATCATGAATTTACTATTTGCTTTTTTGAGAAGCAAATATTATATCATTCCCGAAAGTAGACTTGAATGGAATACTTTGTCTGGCGTATTTTCACAAACATTGGGATTCTCTACTGTCAGAGAGATTATCTGCCGCATGGATCCTTTTCCCTTTCCTGCCGCATGGATAATCCCAGCAGGGTGGGAAGAGTGTGAAGGTTCAAATGGTGATCAATACCCTATCTTTTCACATCCTTTTAATATAAGAGATGTAACATTACTTCTAGGATTCATGACCAATTAAGTAACCTTAAATGTCCAACCATGAGTGACTTTAGATGGTATGAAGATGTCTTTACCTCTAGAGTTATGCTAAGAGATGACAGTAATAAACCCTTTTGGAAAGAAAAATTTATTGATGGTTTACCTAATCTCTTTGCCCATAAAATTAGGACAGTATTAAGCAACTCCAATGGGATCATTGATTATGATACCCTAACCTATGGAGATATAATAAGCACAATCAAACAAGAAGGTTTGAAAATGTGTATTGAACAACGTATTGCCAAACAGCAATACGATAATAAAAGAAAAGCTAAATATGAAATGGGAAACTTTTGCGAACAATATGGAATCTTGTCCATAGCTCCTTCCCAAAGAAAATATATTAAACATAAAAAAGAAAAATATCATAAACAAGGTAGGATTTGGAAGAAAAAGAAAAATTTTCAACCCAATGAATACTACAATAAAAATAAAAGATTTTCTAAAAAAATCTAATAAAAACTATAAAAAATATAACAATAAAAAATTTGATAAAAAGAAAACAAAATTCAGTCGGACATGGGGAATAACAAAGTTGCTGTTAAAATCACTGCAACAAGATGTATTGCCAAAGTTTGTCAGATACATCTACGGCAATTGCATCTCCAAAAAATTACTATTGCTTTTTCAAAAGTAAAGCAAATAGTAAAATAAACTTTTTTGTCTCCCATCATTAAAGAAAGGATTTCTTGGCTTGCCATGATGAGATTCCAAGACCATTTTCAAAAAGAAAATAGTCCTTCAATGATGATGTTTCAAGACTTCTTTGAAGACCTTGTCCAAAGACTCCTTCCTTTGCATTTTGTGCCTATATATATGGCTTCTCATTGTATTGTATTTAGAACTTCTTAGCACAACCTCTTCATATAACATTCAAGCATTCATGTGTTGAAAGTCTTGAATTAGAATAGGCTTGCTACCAAAGTTCCCTACCCATATTAAACTTGTAAGCAAACTGTAAGCATGGCCACTTCCAGCTTCCAGTCCAACTGATTAAATTCTTGTAATCCGTAAGTAATTAACACAACCACCAACAAAAGATGGAGATGAACTTGGCTCTGATACCACAAGGGGAAGCAGCGCATATATATTATAACTATATATATAAATATATATTAATAATAAGTTTATATATAAGGGATGTAAAAAGATAATATTATATTGCAAAAGATTATTCAATATAAGAAATTACTTTATTGAAATTCTTTATTGAAAGTAATTACTTACGGATTACAAGGGTTTAATCAATTGGACTAGAAGCTGGAAGTGTCCATGCTTGCTTACAAGTTTGATATGGGTAGGGGAATGGATAGACAACCTATTCTAATTCAAGGCTTTCAACACATGAATGCTTGAATATTATGAGAGAAGGTTGAGCTAAAAATTCTGCCTACAATACAATGGAAAGCCATATATATAGGCATACAAATACAAAGGAAGGAGTCATCGGACAAGTCTTCAAATGCATTGAAAGAAGTCTTGAAGCATCATCATTGGAGGACTATTTTCTTTTTGAAAATTGTCTTGGAATCTCATCATGATAGGCCAAGAAGTCTTTCTTTGATGATGGGAGACAAGAAAGCTTATTTTACTATTTGCTTTACTTTTGAAAAAGCAATAGTAATTCTTGGAGAAGCAATTGCCGTAGATGTATTTGGCAAACTTTGACAATTCATTCTTTGCAGTGATTTTGACAGCAACTTTGTTATTTGTCGAACATGCTTATTAACAGTGCAGATTCTTCTGACAGAATATTTTTTACTGTAGTAGACTGACTGTAGTTTTTGCTGATAAGTCCTTATTCAAGGAATTGTTCCTCAAGAAGGGCTTCATATTCTTTTAATTCAGCATTTGGGTCTTGGTGTTAATATCTGTGTTGCTTTTATTCTTCTTTTCTTGGTTATCAATTCTTTGTGTTTTCTTAATAATCTTGATATTGTCTATCCCTTGCTATTAAACTATCTATTTCAAATCTGAGTACCCTCACCCAAACAGTGAGTCCTTTTCCAAACAGTAAGTCCCGAGTGTAGAGGCATGAGCGGTGGGCGTGAGCGGACAGGGTATAGGAAGTGAGAGAACCTAGCATTTTAGCAAGAGAGAAACATTAAAAAGATTAAAAAGATAAACATAATAAATTGATAAACTTGAAAATGTTTAATAAACTTCGCAGATCTAACTCAACTGTCAGCTCTAGATCAGGATCAGTACTTGGCAACCTTAAGTGATATAGTGCATGAAGAAGATGAAATTCTTCCTCATTCTGATTTGAGATCTCCAAAATTGGACTCTCCCAAAAATAAATAAAAATGAAGTCTATGACCAATCTTCATGGGCTTTCAGAATGTGTTCCAAACAGAACACAAAGTTAAATCAGTAGAAAGAGCCTTATGCTCTTAATAAATCTAAAGATGAAACTCTTTTGTTTCGCAAATCTGAAATGAAAGAATTCAAGAAATAAAGGTTTTAAATTTATCCACATAGGATTAATCCAAGTAGGAATTAAACCTCTCACTAGACGAGGAATAAATGCCTCTGTCTTACTAAGATTACTTGATGCTCGATTTCACAAACGAAATTCAAGCACGCCTTGGCAATGGTCGAAGCAAGTCTCGCCCATGGTCCAATCTGGTTCAATGTTAACCCAGATTTAACATTGAGTCTTAATGATGGTGCTCCTGAAAAAGCACTAACTCTAAGAATAAATACTTCTGGATATCACATGATAGAAGGAAGTCGTCCTCTTGCCTTTAGTATATAGAATATACTACAAGCTCTTTAAAACAAACTTTAAATCCTCAAGCTTTAATAAAAGATCCTCAAAATCAAACTCTACTGCTTCAAGCTAGCAGAGAAGACATTAACACTAATGTCCCCAAAATGATTAAATGGGAAGATATCAAACTTCCTGATGAATGGGATCTCCCAAATGAGATGCCACCCACAGTTCAACAACCAATAAATATTGCTGAACCAAGATAACCTTAGAATCTGTTTTACAATACCACGATGGCTACTGTAAAAATTAAGTTTGATCCATAGTAAACCTCAGAATACCTCCTTTAATAAAATATCAAAGCTCTAGACGCTCATTTTCTGGTTCTTCTTCAACTAGTAAAAGAGATCCAAGATCTAGAAAAAGAAAAAGATTTAGAAAAATATCTAAATGAATTAAATCTTAATAAACAAAAAGAAAAGAATAAAAACTTAGATATTAAACAAAAAGGTGTTAAATCAACATCTTCTCAAGTTGAATCAGCCTATTATACGGTTGATAATAATAATAATAAAACAAATGAAGCTGTTGGATCTGATAATGAATCACTAGAACCAACACCCTCAGAAATGTATGGTGAAGATAACCAATTAAATGTTATTAAAAAACCTTTTGAAATAAATTGGGAAATGTTAAATTCAGAATTTGATTCTGAGAAAAACAAGGGTCGTCGCGAAAAACATCGCAAAACCCACAATAAAGAAGAAAAACAATTAATTTATAATAAATGGAAAATCAGTAATGCAAGATTTAAGAAGAGAAATTCACTTCTTTGATTTTGTTGATAATTACTATCCAAAACTTTAAAAAATTAAATGTAGTTACTAAATCCCAAATGGATAAAACATGACAAAACATCAACATCTGTTGAATCCTCCCATCCCCCAAAAGAAAATATTCTAATAAACGTTGGAAAAGATGGAAAAGATTTAGTAAAAGCCTCCCCTTTTAAAATTCCTCCTACTAAGCCAGAAAAGGATGAAGAAAGAAAAATAATTGAACAAAATAACTATACCAATAAATGTTTAAATGTTATTGGTGATCAACTTGATAAAATTGAAACTAAAATTGATTCAATCAATATTGAGTCAAAACCAGTCAAAACAGACATTCCTTTAATAAAAACTCAAGAATTAAAGCCAAATCTAAGTCTTAAAACTAGTCAAACAAAAACTAGGGAGGAAAATAGAACAAATGTTAAAAGAATTAAACAAAGTAAAGGATGAACCCTCTACTTCCAAATTAAATGTAATAAACAAAGACATAGTAACTGTTGAAACATGTTCTTCAAACTCAGAAGCCACTTCTGATGAAGAAATTAATAAACTTGAACAAGCCTTTGGAAAAATCCAAAGAATTCATAATAAAAAACCAAACCCAACAACTTTCACAAAAAATTGGTATCCCAGGCCAACACCTCCAGATATGCAATTTGAAGAAAGAAGCTTTCAGCACCAATTCTCGGTGTCTGCAGATAAACTTTATGAATGGAACATTGATGGACTTTCTGAACAGGAAGTTCTTAATAAACTTAGTCCATCTTAACCATGGTAGCTAATAGTTATATGACTAATCATCAATTAAATCACATTGAAATAATTGATTTATTAGCCACAGGTTTCTCTGGAAAGTTAAAATCCTTGGTGGGAAAAACATCTCACTGAAGAATCTAGAGAATTAATAAAAAATTCTGTTAAACGAGACGAAGAAGGCAATCCTCTCTTCGATGAAAGAATAGGAATGGGAATTCCTGATGGAGTTAATACTCTTGTTTTCACAATAATAAGACACTTTATTGGCCAACCTAGTAACATTACCTCTAGGATCCACGACCAATTAAGTAATCTTAAATGTCCAACCATGAGTGACTTTAGATGGTATGAAGATGTCTTTACCTCTAGAGTTATGCTAAGAGATGATAGTAACAAACCATTTTGGAAAGAAAAATTCATTGATGGTTTACCTAATCTTTTTGCCCATAAAATTAGGACAGTATTAAGCAACTCCAATGGGATCATTGATTATGATACCCTAACCTATGGAGATATAATAAGCACAATCAAACAAGAAGGTTTGAAAATGTGTATTGAACAACGTATTGCCAAACAGCAATATGATAATAAAAGAAAAGCTAAATATGAAATGGGAAACTTCTGTGAGCAATATGGAATCTCATCCATAGCTCCTTCCCAAAGAAAATATACTAAACATAAAAAAGAAAAATATAATAAACAAGGTAGGATTTGGAAGAAAAAGAAAAATTTTCAACCCAATGAATACTATAACAAAAATAAGAAATTTTCTAAAAAATCTAATAAAAATTATAAAAAATATGATAATAAAAAATTTGATAAAAAGAAAACAAAATGTTTTAAATGTGGTAAATATGGTCATTTTGCTAATGACTGTAAAGTTAAACAAAAAATAAACCAACTCCAAATAAATGATAAAGAAAAAGAAGAATTATATAATCTTCTTGAATTAAGAAATACTGATAGTGAAAATGAAATATCACCAGATGAGATTGAATCCTCCTCTGATGAATATTCATCTTCATCGTCCTCAACCCCAGAAATAAAATTTGGATGCACAGATAATTGTTGTGCAGATAAAAGAATAAATGTCATGTTCTAAACAAGAAGAACAAGAAGAATTGCTCCTAGAAGCAATAAGTAAAATTAATGATCCAGAGCTTAAAAGCAAGCATGCTTCACAAACTTAGGAAAATGCTTAATAAAAAAGATGAAGTAAAAGATAATAAACTTCCCAAACCCACAATAAGCCTTTCAGAAACTCTTGAAAGATTTAATAAACTTAAAACAAAGAAAGTAAGCCTTGAAGACTTACAACTTGAAATAAAACAAATTAAACAAGAAATCATCCAATTAAAAGATGTCAACAAACAACTTGAAGATAAAAATCTTAAATTGGAAAATAAAAATAATAAATTAGAAGACCGTGTATCTATCCTTGAACTCGATAAAATCTTCAAACCCCTTAATAATCATGAATCTTCCTCTGAAGATGAACAACCTGAATCTTCTTATAAAAGATTGAATAAATCTGATGATGAGATTAGATATTGTAATCTCTTGAAATAAAATTGCGCCAGTCAGATGGCACACATATGTTAAATTAATAATTGATGACTTTGAAATAGAAGTCATTGTTCTGGTTGATATACCGGAGCTGACCTAAACTTGCATTCCAGGAAGGTCTAATCCCAACTAAATATTTTGAAAAATCAAATGAAAAATTAAGTTCTGCCAATGGCAGCAAAATGCAAATCAAATATGAGATCAATAATGCTCATGTTTGCAAAGACAAAGTCTGTTTTAAAACATCATTTGTTCTTGTTAAAAATATAAGTGATAAAGTAATCCTTGGATTACCCTTTATCCATTTATTATTACCTTTCACAACAGATGTGGATGGTATAACAACTGCCCCTTTTGGACAGCCTGTTAAATTTGAATTTCTTCAACAATTTGAAGAAAATGATATTAAAATGTTGCAAGATAATTTAATCTCACAATCAATTTGTTTGATTAAAAGTAAAGAAAAACATGTCAAATTCTTACAAGATGAAATTCATTTTCAAAGAATTGAACGACAATTAAAATGTGAAATTCTTCAACAAAAAATTGAAAAATTCCAAAGCCAATTAAACCAAGAAGTTTGTTCCAGTCTCCCAAATGCTTTCTGGAATAGAAAAACTCATGTTGTTAAACTTCCTTACATTAAAGATTTTAATGAAAGAAATATCCCTACTAAAGCCAGACCTATCCAAATGAATCAAGAAATCATGGAATTTTGTAAAAATGAAATTAATGATTTACTTGAGAAAAAGATAATAAGGCATAGCAAATCTCCTTGGTCTTGTCCAGCCTTCTATGTTCAGAAAAATGCTGAACTAGAAAGAGGTGTCCCTAGACTTGTAATAAATTATAAGCCATTAAATAAAGTCTTGGAATGGATAAGATATCCAATTCCTAATAAACAAGATTTAATAAATCGATTGAGTGATTCAGTCATTTTTAGTAAATTTGATCTTAAAAGTGGATTTTGGCAAATCCAGATCCATGAAGATGATAAATATAAAACTGCATTCACCACCCCTTTTGGTCATTATGAGTGGAATGTAATGCCTTTTGGATTAAAAAATGCCCCGAGTGAGTTCCAAAACATCATGAATGACATTTTCAATCCATTTAGTAAATTCTGCATTGTCTACATAGATGATGTTCTTATCTTCAGTAAATCCATTGATGAACATTGGAAACATTTGTATACGTTTCTAGAAACTATTAAACACAGTGGTTTAGTAGTCTCCTCTCCAAAAATTAAACTTTTCCAGACAAAAATAAGATTCCTTGGTTACAACATCTATCAGGGTAAAATCAGTCCCATAGATCGAGTCATCAAGTTTGCTGATAAATTTCCTGATAAAATTCTTGACAAATCTCAACTCCAAAGATTTTTGGGTTCATTAAACTATGTTGCTGATTTCTATCAAAATCTTAGGAAGCAATGTAAACCTTTGTTTGACAGACTCCAAACAAATCCTCCCCCTTGGACAGATGTTCACACTTCCATTGTCCAAGATATTAAAAAATATGTTAAGACTCTGCCTTGTCTTGGCATTCCAACAATAAATTCTTTCAAAATTGTTGAAACTGATGCCTCCGATATTGGATACGGTGGTATTCTGAAAGCAAAGAATCAGTCCAGATTCTCCTGAACAAATTGTTCGTTTCCATTCTGGTGTCTGGACTAAAGCGCAAAATAACTATAGTACTATTAAAAAAGAAATTTTATCTATAGTACTATGCATCAATAAATTTCATACTGATTTAATAAACATATATATATATTTATATATATATATATATATATATATATATATATATAATATATATATATATATATATATATATATATATATATATATATATATATATATATATATATATATACAATATAACAAGATATTTATTAAGGCGGTAGAACCAGCCAATTATATATATTAAAACAAGTTTAATATAAGGGATGTAAAAAGATAATGCAAGAGATTATTCAAGAAATTACTTTATTGAAAGTAATTACTTACGGATTACAGAAATTTAATCAGTTGGACTGGAAGCTGGAAGTGGCCATGCTTACAGTTTGCTTACAAGTTTAATATGGGTAGGGAACTTTGGTAGCAAGCCTATTCTAATTCAAGACTTTCAACACATGAATGCTTGAATGTTATATGAAGAGGTTGTGCTAAGAAGTTCTAAATACAATACAATGAGAAGCCATATATATAGGCACAAAATGCAAAGGAAGGAGTCTTTGGACAAGGTCTTCAAATGCATGCATTGAAAGAAGGTCTTGAAACATCCATCATTGGAGGACTATTTTCTTTTTGAAAATGGTCTTGGAATCTCATCATGGCAAGCCAAGAATTCTTTCTTTGATGATGGGAGACAAGAAAGTTTATTTTACTATTTGCTTTACTTTTGAAAAAGCAATAGTAATTTTTTGGAGATGCAATTGTCGTAGATGTATCTGGCAAACTTTGGCAATACATCTGTTGCAGTGATTTTGACAGCAACTTTGTTATTTGTCGGACATGCTTATTAACATTGCAGATTCTGCTGACAGAATATCTCTTACTGTAGTAGACTGACTGTGGTTTTGCTGATAAGTCCTTATCCAAGGTATTGTTCCTCAAGAAGGGCTTCATCTTCTTCTATTCCAGCATATGGGTCTTGGGCATCCTGGTATAGAGAATCTTCATACCAGTTCTTTTTCATTGGAGCTGAGAACTGGGAAAGGTTGACCATTTCAGTGGTTGATCCTTCTGAGGATGCTGGGGATTTTGCTGGGGATTTTCCTTTGCCACTGGCAGAGGCAGAGGCTGCTTGGCAGGCTTGGGCAGCCAACTTACATATTTCTGCAAGCTCTTCAGGGGATTTTCCTGAAAGGAAATCTGGGATGGAGGAAGATGGCTGGTCTTCAACCTGTTTAATTTCGGGGAATTCGTCAAAGACAAATTTTATGATTCTGTCTCTGTTGAAGTTATCCCAACATTTGACTGCGAAGTTCCTGATTAAAATATTATTCTTAATCTGGTAACTCCATTTAACAATCCATGAGGACCTTGTACTTTGAAGCAGAATAGCAGAACTGGGGGAAATCTGCTGATATATTCTGTGCATCTGTACATTTGAACAAATTGATTAAGAGCCTGTTTAAGCGTTCTGGTGCTCAAAGGGGGATCTTTTTTAGTCTTGGGAGGCTCTGTATTCCAGAGAGTATCTGGGATGATCTCGGCTTGAGGAACCATGCTTGGACCACCATTTCAAGAACCACATTGGTGGCTGGCATTCTGGTTTAGTAAACTGGAAATCCTTGTTGAATTGGATGAACCAGGAATGAGACATATCAGGGTATTGGATGAGTAGTATTTTGTACCACGCATCAATATAATCATAATAATTGTACTCAATAGAATGATTTTTTAGGGGTTTGGAATGCCAAGGATGACCCCAATCTCTCAGATGAGTAAATTTAATGATTTCTACTTTATGGAAAAGGATTTGGTTTTTAGTGGCTGGGGTTTTTCCAAAGATAGATTTTATTTCTACAGAACCTTCTTGTTGGAGGATGTTCTGATAAAATTGGATGGTTTTGTATGGAATAGAGGGGCAGTAATGCTGCTGGACTCCATCAGTGGGATGAAGGGGAAAATATGATTTTATTAATAGGAGGGGATCTTCAATTCTTCGGTGTTCGAACTCAATTGGAAAGAGTTTTTCATCGAAGAGAAGGAAATAAGGGGAAACAGCTTTTTTGTTGTTTCTTTGTTTAATTGGGGCTGCTGGGGTAGTAGGAACAATCTTTTTATTAAACGGGTCATAAGACTCGACAAGGGCTTTAGCAAAGGAAGAACTGCTTTGGACAGGTTTTCCTAAGGATACCATCCTGGAGGATGATGGGTTATTTTGGGAAGAGGCTTGTTGGGGATTGTACCTAACAAGTTGGCTAGGGGTTACTAGCTTCTGGCTTTATTTCTGGGAGCTTATTGGGTGGAATTTTGCTGGAGGTGGAGGTGGCTTTTTTGGCGTTTTTACCCGCCATCTTTATTCTGCAAAAATTCACGGGTAAGGAAGTCAGGGATGGAGTTTTGGCTTCCTTTAATATATTCAATTTCAAAATAAAAAATACTTAATATAGATTGCCATCGGGCAAAAATGTGTTTTGATGCAATATTTTCAACATCTTTTTCTAAAACATATTTTGCAGATTTGCAATCAATGCGAATGAGAAATTTTTGATTTATTAAATCAGTATGAAATTTATTGATGCATAGTACTATAGATAAAATTTCTTTTTTAATAGTACTATAGTTATTTTGCGCTTTAGTCCAGACACCAGAATGGAAACGAACAATTTGTTCAGGAGAACCTGGACTGATTCTTTGCTTTAGAATACCACCGTATCCAATATCGGAGGCATCAGTTTCAACAATTTTGAAAGAACTTATTGTTGGAATGCCAAGACAAGGCAAAGTCTTAACATACTTTTTAATATCTCGGACAATTGAAGTGTGAACATCTGTCCAAGGAGGGGGATTTGTTTGGAGTCTGTCAAACAAAGGTTTACATTGCTTCCTAAGATTTTGATAGAAATCAGCAACATAGTTTAATGAACCCAAAAATCTTTGGAGTTGAGATTTATCAAGAATTTTATCAGGAAATTTATCAGTAAACTTGATGACTCGATCTATAGGACTGATTTTACCTTGATAGATGTTGTAACCAAGGAATCTTATTTTTGTCTGAAAAAGTTTAATCTTTGGAGAGGAGACTACTAAACCACTGTGTTTAATAGTTTCTAGAAACGTATACAAATGTTTCCAATGTTCATCAATGGATTTACTGAAGATAAGAACATCATCTATGTAGACAATGCAGAATTTACTAAATGGATTGAAAATGTCATTCATGATGTTTTGGAACTCACTCGGGGCATTTTTTAATCCAAAAGGCATTACATTCCACTCATAATGACCAAAAGGGGTGGTGAATGCAGTTTTATATTTATCATCTTCATGGATCTGGATTTGCCAAAATCCACTTTTAAGATCAAATTTACTAAAAATGACTGAATCACTCAATCGATTTATTAAATCTTGTTTATTAGGAATTGGATATCTTATCCATTCCAAGACTTTATTTAATGGCTTATAATTTATTACAAGTCTAGGGACACCTCTTTCTAGTTCAGCATTTTTCTGAACATAGAAGGCAGGACAAGACCAAGGAGGATTTACTATGCCTGATTATCTTTTTCTCAAGTAAATCATTAATTTCATTTTTACAAAATTCCATGATTTCTTGATTCATTTGGATAGGGTCTGGCTTTAGTAGGGATATTCCTTTCATTAAAATCTTTAATGTAAGGGAGTTTAACAACGTGAGTTTTTCTATTCCAGAAAGCATTTGGGAGACTGGAACAGACTTCATGGTTTAATTGTTCTTGAAATTTTTCAATTTTTTGTTGAAGGATTTCACATGTTAGTTGTTTTTCAATTCTTTGAAAATGGATTTCATCTTTTAAGAATTTTATTTGTTTTTCTTTATTTTGAATCAAACAAATTGATTGTGAGATTAAATTATTTTGTAACATTTTAATATCATTTTCTTCAAATTGTTGAAGGAATTCAAATTTAACAGGCTGTCCAAAAGGGGCAGTTGTTATACCATCCACATCTGTTGTGAAGGGTAAGAGGAGGTGGATGAAAGGTAATCCAAGGATTACTTTATCACTCATGTTTTTAACTAAGACAAAGGATGTGTTGAAACAAACTTTATCTTTGCAAATATGAGCATTATTGATCTCATATTTGATATGCATTTTACTACCATTGGCAGAATTTAATGTTTCATTTGATTTTTCAAAATATTTAGTAGGGATAAGACCTTCTTGGATGCAATTTAGGTCTGCTCCAGTATCAACCAGAACAATGACTTCAACTTGAAAGTCATCAATTATTAATTGAACAGTTGTATGCCATCTTACTGGCGAGATTTTATTTAAGAGATTACAATATCTAATCTCATCATCTGATTTATTCAATCTTCTGTAAGAAGATTCAGGTTGTTCATCTTCAGAGGAAGATTCATGGTTATTAAGGGGTTTGAAAATTTTATCGAGTTCAAGGATGGATACTCGATCTTCTAATTTAATAATTTTAGTTTCCAATTTAAGATTTTTGTCTTCAAGTCGTTTGTTGACATCTTTTAATTGGATGATTTCTTGTTTAATTTGTTTTATTTCAAGTTGTAAGTCTTCAAGGCTTACTTTCTTTGTTTTAAGTTTATTAAATCTTTCAAGAGTTTCTGAAAGGCTTATTGTAGGTTTGGGAAGTTTATTATCTTTAACTTCATCTTTTTTAGTCAACATTTTCCTGAGTTTGTGAAGCATGCTTACTTTTAACTCTGGATCATTAATTTTACTAATTGCTTCGAGGAGCAATTCCTCTTGCTCTTCTTGTTTAGAAATAACATTTATTCTTTTATCTGCACAACAATTATCTGTGCAACCAATTTTTATTTCTGGGGTTGAGGATGATGAAGATGAATATTCATCAGAGGAGGATTCAATCTCATCTGGTGATATTTCATTTTCACTATCAGTATTTCTTATTTCAAGAAGATTATATAATTCTTCTTTTTCTTTATCATTTATTTGGAGTTGGTTTATTTTTTGTTTAACTTTACAGTCATTGGCAAAATGACCATATTTTCCACATTTAAAACATTTTGTTTTCTTTTTATCAAATTTTTTATTATCATATTTTTTATAATTTTTATTAGATTTTTTAGAAAATCTTCTTATTTTTGTTATAGTATTCATTGGGTTGAAAATTTTTCTTTTTCTTCCAAATCCTACCTTGTTTATTATATTTTTCTTTTTTATGTTTAGTATATTTTCTTTGGGAAGGAGCTATGGATGAGATTCCATATTGCTCACAGAAGTTTCCCATTTCATATTTAGCTTTTCTTTTATTATCATATTGCTGTTTGGCAATACGTTGTTCAATACACATTTTCAAACCTTCTTGTTTGATTGTGCTTATTATATCTCCATAGGTTAGGGTATCATAATCAATGATCCCATTGGAGTTGCTTAATACTGTCCTAATTTTATGGGCAAAGAAGATTAGGTAAACCATCAATGAATTTTTCTTTCCAAAATGGTTTATTACTGTCATCTCTTAGCATAACTCTAGAGGTAAAGACATCTTCATACCATTTAAAATCACTCATGGTTGGACATTTAAGATTACTTAATTGGTCGTGGATCCTAGAAGGTAATGTTACTAGGTTGGCCAATAAAGTGTCTTATTATTGTGAAAACAAGAGTATTAACTCCATCAGGAATTCCCATTCCTATTCTTTCATCGAAGAGAGGATTGCCTTCTTCGTCTCTTTTAACAGAATTTTTTATTAATTCTCTAGATTCTTCAGTGAGATGTTTTTCCCACCAAGATTTTAATTTTCCAGAGAAACCTGTGGCTAATAAATCAATTATTTCAATGTGATTTAATTGATGATTAGTCATATAACTATTAGCTACCATGGTTAAATGGCTAAGTTTATTAAGAACTTCCTGTTCAGAAAGTCCATCTATGTTCCATTCATAAAGTTTATCTGCAGACACCGAGAATTGGTGCTGAAAGCTTCTTTCTTCAAATTGCATATCTGGAGGTGTTGGCCTGGGATACCAATTTTTTGTGAAAGTTGTTGGGTTTGGTTTTTTATTATGAATTCTTTGGATTTTTCCAAAGGCTTGTTCAAGTTTGTTAATTTCTTCATCAGAAGTGGCTTCTGAGTTTGAAGAACATGTTTCAACAGTTACTATGTCTTTGTTTATTACATTTAATTTGGAAGTAGAGGCTTCATCCTTTACTTTGTTTAATTCTTTTAACATTTGTTCTATTTTCTCCCTAGTTTTTGTTTGACTAGTTTTCAGACTTAGATCTGGCTTTAATTCTTGAGTTTTTATTAAGAGCATAAGCTCGTTCGACTGTTTTAACTTTGTGTTCAAATTGGAACACATTTGAAACCCATGATGATTGGTCATAGACTTTGTTTTTATTAATTTTTGGGAGACTCCAATTTTGGAGATCCAAATCAGAATGAGGAAGAACTTCGTCTTCTTCATGCACTATGTCACTTAAGGTTGCCAAGCTACTAGACCCTGATCTAGAGCTGACAGTTGAGTTAGATCTGCGAAGTTTATTAAACATTTTCAAGTTTATCAATTTATTATGTTTATCTTTTTAATCTTTTTAATGTTTTTTCTCTTACTAAAATTCTAGGTTCTCTCACTTCCTATACCCTGTCTGCTCATGCCCACCGCTCATGCCTCTATACTCGGGACTTATTGTTTGGAAAAGGACTCACTGTTTGGGTGAGGGTACTCAGATTTGAGATAGATAGTTTAATAGCAAGGGATAGACAATATCAAGATTATTAAGAAAACACAAAGAACTGATAACCAAGAAAAGAAGAATATAAGCAACACAGATATTAATTATAAGAGATGTAAAAAGATAATGCAAGAAGTTATTAAGAAGAAATTACTTTATTGAAAGTAATTACTTACTGTTTAACAAAGGGATTTAACAGATAAACTGGAGGCTGATTGCTTCCATGATTACAAATTTAGTAAGAGTAGGAGAACTTTGGAAGACAACCTATTCTAATTCAAGACTTTCAACACATGAATGCTTGAATATTATGAGAGGAGGTTATGCTATGAAGTTCTCTCTATAATACAAGAGAATGCCATATATATAGGCATGAATGCAAAAGATGAGTCTTCGGAAGAAGTCTTCAATGCATTGGAATTCTTGAGACATCATCATTGGAGAACTATTCTCTTTTGGAAAGTAGTCTTGGAATCTCATTATGGTATGCCAAGATTTCTATCCTTCATGATAGGAGACAAGAAAGCTTTATTCTACTATTTACTTTTCTTTTTGGAAAAACAAAAGTAATTTTGGAGATTCAATTGCCGTAGATGCATGTGGCAAGCTTTGGCAATATATCTGTTGCAGTGATCTTGACAGCAACTTAATATTTGTCGGGCATGCTTAGTAACAGTGCAGATTCTGCTGACAGAAAATTTCTTACTGTAATAGACTGACTGTGGATTTGCTGATAAGTCCTTATCCAAGGTATTGTTCCTCAATAAGGGCTGCATCTTCTTCTATTCCAGCATATGGATCTTGCTGATAAGTCCTAATAAAAGATAAATTAAGGCGGTAGATTGATTAACTCAATCTAGTACTCCCTACCTGCTTCAAGGCTTACTCACCTGAGAGATTGGGGTCATCCTTGGCATTTCAAGCCCCTAAAAGATTGTTCTTTTGAATACAATTATTATGATTATATTGATGCGTGGTACAAAATACTACTCATTCAATTCCCCAATATGTCTCATTCCTGGTTCATCCAATTCAACAAGAATTTCCAATTTACTAAACTAGAATGCCAGCCACCAATGTAGTTCTTGAAATGGTGGTCCAACCATGGTTCCCAAGCTGAGATCATCTCAGATTCTCTTTAGAATACTGAGTCTCCCAAGATTAAAAAAGATCCCCCTTTGAGCACCAGCACGCTCAAACAGGCTCTTGACCAATTTGTTAAAATGTACAGATGTACAGAATATATCAGCAGATTTCCCCCAGTTCTGCTATTCTGCTTCAAGTACAAGGTCCCATGGATAGTTAAATGGAGTTATCAGATTAAGAGCAATATTTTAATCAGAAACTTCACAGTCAAATGCTGGGATAACTTCGACAGAGACAGAATCATTAAATTTGTTTATGACGAATTCCCCGAGATTAAACAGGTTGAAGACCAGTCATCTTCCTCAATTCCAGATCTCCTTAAGGGCAAATCTCCCGAGGAGCTTGTAGAAATCTGTAAGTTGGCTGCCTAAGCTTGCCAAGCAGCCTCTGCCTCTGCCAGTGGTAAAGGGAAATCCCCAGCATCCTCAGAAGGATCAACCACTGAATTGATCAACCTTTCCCAGTTCTCCGCTCCAGTGAAAAAGAACTGGTATGAAGAATCCCTATTCCAGGATGCTCAAGATCCATATGCTGGAATAGAAGAAGATGCAGCCCTTATTGAGGAACAATACCTTGGATAAGGACTTATCAGCAAATCCACAGTCAGTCTACTACAGTAAGAAATTTTCTGTCAGCAGAATCTGCACTGTTACTAAGCATGCCCGACAAATAATAAAGTTGCTGTCAAGATCACTGCAACAGATATATTGCCAAAGCTTGCCACATGCATCTACGGCAATTGAATCCCCAAAATTACTTTTGCTTTTCCAAAAAGAAAAGTAAATAGTATAATAAAGCTTTCTTGTCTCTCATCATGAAGCATAGAAATCTTGGCATACCATAATGAGATTCCAAGACTACTTTCCAAAAGAGAATAGTTCTCCAATGATGATGTCTCAAGAATTCCAATGCATTTGAAGACTTCTTCCGAAGACTCATCTTTTGCATTCATGCCTATATATATGGCATTCTCTTGTATTATAGAGAGAACTTCATAGCATAACCTCCTCTCATAATATTCAAGCATTCATGTGTTGAAAGTCTTGAATTAGAATAGGTTGTCTTCCAAAGTTCTCTTACTCTTACTAAATTTGTAATCATAGAAGCAATCAGCCTCCAGTTTATCTGTTAAACCCCTTTGTTAAATAGTAAGTAATTACTTTCAATAAAGTAATTTCTTCTTAATAACTTCTTGCATTATCTTTTTACATCTCTTATATTAAATTTGTTTTATTTGTTTTAATATATATAATTGGCCGGTTCTACCGCCTTAATAAATATCTTGTTATATATATATATATATATATATATATATATATATATATATATATATATATATATATAATATACGTTGTTTTCTATATGCGCTGCTTCCCCTATTGGTATCAGAGCCATGTTCTTTGTTGGTAGTTGTGTTACTATCTGTTGACTTTGTTCATCTTTTCATATTCATCAGTTCTTTGTGTTCTTCTTCTTAATCTTGATATTGTCTATTTTTTGTTATTATCTTATCCATCTCAAAATTGTGTGTCCTCACCCAAACAGTGAGTCCTTTTTCCAAACAGTAAGTCCCTAGAGAGTGGCATGAGCGGTGGGCATGAGCGGACAGGATACAGGTATAGAGAGAAAATAGGATAATAGTAAGAGAGAAAACTTTAAAAAGATTAATTTGATTAACTCAATAAATTGATAAACTTGAAAATGTTTAATAAACTTCGCAGATCTAACTCAACTGTCAGTACTAGATCAGGATCTAGTACTCTGGCATCACTAAGAGACACTTTATTGGCCAACCTAGTAACATTACTTCTAGGATCCATGACCAATTAAGTAACCTTAAATGTCCAACCATGAGTGACTTCAGATGGTATGAAGATGTCTTTACCTCTAAAGTTATGCTAAGAGATGACAGTAATAAACCATTTTGGAAAGAAAAATTTATTGATGGTTTACCTAATCTCTTTGCTCACAAAATTAGGACAGTATTAAGCAACTCCAATGGGATCATTGATATGATATCCTAACCTATGGAGATATAATAAGCACAATCAAACAAGAAGGTTTGAAAATGTGTATTGAACAACGTATTGCCAAACAGCAATATGATAATAAAAGAAAAGCTAAATATGAAATGAGAAATTTTTGTGAGCAATATGGAATCTTGTCCATAGCTCCTTCTCAGAGAAAATATATTAAACATAAAAAAGAAAAATATAATAAGTAGAGTAGGATTTGGAAGAAAAAGAAAAATTTTCAACCAAATGAATACTATAATAAAAATAAAAGATTTTCTAAAAAATCTAATAAAAATATATATATATAAAACAATTTAATATAATGAATATGAATGCAAGAAAATATCAGAAAGTAATTACTTTATTAAAAGTAATAACTTACAGTTTATCAAAGGATTTATCAGATAGACTGGAAGCTGTAGTTTCCATGGTTACAAGTTTATTATGTGAATATGAGAACTGGAGGTAGTCTATTCTAGAGAGTATTACAAGTTCTGCCTTCACAATACAATGGGATGCCTATAAATAGGCAAATACAAGAGAAGTGTCGGTGGATGACAAAATCAAAAAGTCTTGGTCTTCATGATGAGTTTCAAAGAAGTCCAAGTCTTCATGATGGGGTGCAAGACTTCAAAAGAGTCCAAAGCTTCATCATTTGCTTTTTGAAAAAGCGAAAGCAAGGATTCTTTCTTTAACAAATGTCGAAGGAGATGACTTTGGCAAATTTTACCAAACAGTTGAGAATCTCTACTATTGGAGAGGATACATGCTGTAGAGGCTTGACAGCTACTTTATTAATTCGGGCATGCTTGTTAACAGTACATATTCTTTTGGTAGTGAACTTATCTGCTGAAAAAGACTGACTGATGCTTTAACAATGATGAATTTATCAAAAGACCCTTAGTCAAGATAGGGATCTTCAACTTCTTCAATTTCATATCCCTCATATAGATCTTGAGAATCCTAGAACAAAGAATCCTGATACCAGTTTGGGGGCATTGGTACAGTGTGAGGAAATTGAGAAGATACTTTAACAACTTCATTGGTGGATCCTTCTGAGGATGCAGGGGAATGTTTGCCAAAATTCTATCCCTGACTTCCTCACCTGTGAATTTCTGCAGAACAAAGATGGTGGGTAAGAATTCCAAAAAAGCCACCACATCATCCAACAAAATTCCACCTAATAAACTCCCAGATATTAAACCAGAGCTAGTCATCCCTAGCCAACTTGTTAAATATGATCTTCACTAGATCACCCATACTAACTCCCCAAATAATCCATCATCTTCCAGGATGGTATCCCTTGGTAAACCTGTCCAAAGTACATCATTTGCTAAAGCCTTATTCAGTAACTATGATCCATTCAATAAAAAAAGTCCCTACTACTCCTGTAGCCCCTATTAAATCCAGAACTGCCAAAACAGTTTCTGCTTATCTTCACCTTTATGCCGAAAAACTTTTCTACATAGAGTTTTTCCATAGAGGAATTGATAAACCTCTTTCTCTAATAAAATGCTATTTTCCTGTCCATCCCACTGATGGTGCCCAACAGCATTTTAGCCCCTCTGAACCTCATAAAACCCTCCAATTTTATCAGAATATTCTCCAACAAGAAGTTTCTGTTGTTATTAAATTCATTCTTGACAAAATCCATAATAAAGGACTTCTCTACCACAAAATAGAGATTGTTAAATTTACCCATATGAGACAATGGGTTGATCCATGGTCCACAAAATCCCTTCAAGGCCACCCTGTCGAATACTCATACTATGATTACATTGATACATGGTACAAAATACTTTTGTATCAATTTGATGATATGTCTCATTCTTGGTTCATCCAATGGCATGAGACGTATAATTTTATTAAACCTGAATGTCAGCCACCCATATGGTTTATTAAATGGTGGTCCAAGCATGGCTCCCAAGCAGAGATCATCCCTGATACTCTTTGGAATACCAAGATTCCTACTAAACATGGAGATCCTCCACTGAGCACTCATACGCTCAAGGAAGCTCTGTTACATTTTATTAAAATGTACAAATGTTCAGAATACAACAGCAGGTTCCCACTAATACTGCTATTTTGTGCTAAGTACAAGGTCCCATGGATTGTTAAATGGAGTTACCAGATCAAAGACCATATGCTAATCAGAAACTTCTCTGTTAAATTTTGGGATAGTTATAACAGAGACAGGATCATTAAATTCGTTTTTGATGAATTTCCTGTCAAAATGGCAAAACAATTAGAAGACCAACCATCGTCTTCTTCTATCTCAGACTTGTTAAAAGGTAAATCTCCTGAAGAGCTTGCAGAAATCTATCGGTTGGTGGCAATCCAATGCCAATCAACCACTGCCAGTGGCAAACATTCCCCTGCATCCTTAGAAGGATCCACCAATGAAGCTATTAAAGTATCTTCTCAATTTCCTCACACTATACCAATGCTCCCAAAATGGTATCAAGATTCCTTGTTCCAGGATTCTCAAGATCCATATGAGGGATATGGAATTGAAGAAGTTGAAGATCCCTATCTTGACTAAGGGTCTTTTGATCAATTCATCCTTGTTAAAGCATCAGTCAGTCTTTTTTAGCAGATAAGTTCACTGCCAGAAGAATCTGCACTGTTAATAAGCATGCCCGACAATTAATAAAGTAGCTATCAAGCCTGTACAACATTTATCCTCTCCAACAGTAGAGATTCTCAACTGTTTGCTAAAATTTGCCAGAGTCATCTCCTTCGGCATTTGTTAAAGAAAGAATCCTTGCTTTTGCTTTTTCAAAAAGCAAATGATGAAGCTTTGGACTCTTTTGAAGTCTTGCTCCTTCATCATGAAGGCTTGGACTTCTTTGAAGCTCATCATGAAGACCAAGACTTTTTGATTTTGTCATCCACCGACATTTCTCTTGTATTTGCCTATTTATAGGCATCCCATTGTATTGTGAAGGCAGAACTTGTAATACTCTCTAACCCATCTCTTGTAATATTTTGAGCATTCATGTGCTGATTCTTCAGAATTAGAATAGGCTACCTCCAGTTCTCATATTCACATAATAAACTTGTAACCATGGAAACTACCAGCTTCCAGTCTATCTGATAAATCCTTTGATAAACTCATGAATAACTTCTTTGTTTTCAACTTTTAACCAATTTTGTGTTGTTCTATTAATAGTTTGCATTTGTTTTTTAGTTAAGTTTTTGTCGGTGACTTGTTGGTTTAGGGTCATTTGTCTAGTGTAGTTATTGTCAGAAAGTTCACGTGAATGGGTTTTGGTGCATGGGAAGTTAGAGATTTGATGACTTGTATTTTTTGTCTTTAGTGATGGTATTTGGAGTGTTAGGTGTATGACTTGTATTATTGATAGGCATAAGAATTTGTGTTGTAGTAGAATTATCGGTGATTGTAAGACTAGGTGCATGGCATGGGTCAAAGGTGGTCAATGTTTGATTGTTAGGTGTGGGGATATTGTTTTGGCTTATTAGGCTTGTTGGGAATGGTCTTGTAGCTATAGATACATTGTCAGGTGATGTATTTTCTTTTTATAAAAAGGAATTTTTTATGACTTCTTTTTCTTTTTGTAGGAGAGGTTTTTTGATTATTGGTTTCTTTGTTTGTGTAGGAGAGGATTATTGTTTCTACCGGCTAAAAGTTTTGGCTTATAATAGTGATCAAACCATGCAAAGAAATTGACTTCAGTTTGTATATCATTCATAAACTCATAATATTTGTCTCTTATATAACTTCTTAAAAATTCTGAAAAAGTTGCAAAAATTTTTTTTCTTCTTTCTTCATATTTTGGGGACATGAAATCTTGTCTTAATCTTTCTTTATTTAATTCAAAAGGTTTTCTAATCATATTAATTTGTGGATCATACATATTAGGAGGAAAGAATCCCATATCAGAATTTGTTGGGGAATTTGGTCTATTTTGAGGGAATTGTGAAGACATAGAGTGGAAAGTGGGGGGAACTTGTGAAGATGTGGAGTAAAAGGGAGTATTTATTACATTACCTTTAATTATTCCATCTAAATTTGGATTTGTATAATTTGAGTTATTACTTGATTTCCTAATTTTGTCTAAATCTAATTTTTGTGATCTATCTTCTATTGGGTCATGACATGTACATACACGGTGGGTTGTTTTTTTGTTTTTTAGTGTGGTTTTGGGTTTGTTTCTTGTCCACTGTCAAGAGAAACAGTGGGCAAATTTTGTGATTTTGTTCATACACAGATCTTAGTTTTTCTCAAATGAGAGTTTGTGATTTTTTGTGTGTGGTTTTGTTTACACACTCGTCTCGCACCTGATCCCCTTTTTTCTTTTTCTTTTTTTTGAATTTTTTCTTTGTTGTTGGTCACTTGCTTGTGATTTTGTTTTTTCAATAATTTTTGTTTGTTTGTTTCAATAATAATATTTCTGATTCATGAAAAAATTAAAAATAATAATAATAATTTTTGTTGCTCGGGGGAAATAAAACAGAAAAGTTTGGAAAATAGAGTCGTAGAAGCGTCTTGGTGGGTCCAACTTGCTTTAGACATTTTAGAGCAGAAGTCATCATCCTTCCGACAAAAGCATTAATTGCTCCAACGCCTATGTTTTTTGGCACGGCTTTTGTCTTTTTCTTCTTTCTTTATATTTCTTCGTTTGTTTCTATTGTGTTCTCATATTTCACTCTCCAGAGAGCTCCACCCAGAGGCGACGCCGTGACCAGAGGACGGTGACGGGAAGGGAACGAGGAAGAGAAGGTTAGACGGCGACAAGGAAGCGGCCTCTTTCTTTTCCGTTTCTTCTTCGTTCAGTTTTGGGTGGGTAATTTTTTTCTCATTCTCTCACTCTATACTGTCGATCTGTTTGCTCTCTCTCCTGCTCGCTCCTCACTCTGTTGTTGAGCCTATAAATGGTTGCTTGCTCTATAAATGGTTTTTCTCTTTCAGATCTGTTACCTACCTAAAGCTTCAAAGTACTCTCCAATTTTCTTTTGGGTGTGTGGTGTAGAATATATTTTCTTTTGCATTCTCTTTCAGATCTCTTCAGATCTGGTGTAGAAAAAGAAGAAAAAAGGGGAGGGGGAATTCTTCCATCCTTATTCCTCATTCTCCTACCCAATTGTTGCTTTTGCTCTTCACCATTATCTACCACCTGAAAGACAGCACTTCTTTATTTTGCAGTCATCAGCATCTAAACTTTTTCATATTCTGAGCTCCTGCATGTCAAATTGCTTGGGAAAACTAATTTTACATATTTCTTTTATGAATAATTGCGGTTCCTTCTGTTTTTTTTTTTTTTTTTTTTTTTTTTCTTATTTGTTAATTTTTAAAATTCTATTTATTTGTTTTTAGTTTTGATAATGTATTAGTATGAATCTAAGATCTTGTACTACATGGTGTGTGATGTGTGTCCTTTCGATAAGCCATAATATTTGCAACTTCAAACTTTCTTTGTTAATGGGATGTTGAAAATGTTTGCATAACTTGGTTTATTTGTGAGTTTTGTATAAAGTTGAATTATAATATGCTATAGTATGGCACCGTTTTGTGCTCTCCCTACTCCTGAAATCATTTGTTATCCAACTTGTAACTTGTGTCCATTACAAGTTACAAGTTGCTGGTCGCCTTTAATTCTTAGATAGCTTAAACTTAAAGTGGAACTCTCAGGAGTACCGAGTACTAATATATATATATATATATATATATATATGGGGGAAGCAACGCATATATAAAAAACAAGTTTAATAAGGCGGCAGAACCAGCCAAAAGATATATTAGAACAGATTTAAAATGGGGAATGTAAGAAGGTTATGGATGCAAGAAAATAACATGAAAAGTAATTACTTTTGATTTAAAGTAATGACTTACAATTTAGCAGATAGATTGGAGGCTGAGAGCTTCCATGATTACAAGTTTATGAGAGAACTGGAGGATAGCCTATTCTAATTCTGAAGCTTCAACACATGAATGCTTAGGATTTTACAAGAGTAAGATATCTTTAACAAGTTCTGAGTTTAACAATACAAGGAGTATAGGCAAAATGCCTTGGATGCCTTAGAAGTCTTCGGATATTTACTATTTGCTTTTTGGAAAGCAAAGGTAACGTTAAGCATGCCAGACCATGCCAATCAAGGCTACTTTCGGCTACTTTAATTTTGAAGACTTTCGAAGGAGCACCCCTGTCTCTTAGTGCTAGCACTTAGGGTCAGTTCTACTTTGGTATCAGAGCCAAGTACCGGACTAGGCCTAAAACTTGTTCCCCTTCCTCCTGGGCCCCTGCTTGCAGGGGTTACCCCGGATGGTTGACAATATGTACTCATTTATCAACCATTAGTGGTTTTGGGTTCTGGTAAACTGGGCTGGAGCACCCTATCTCTTATATATATATATATTTAAGATCTGAACATTGACTAAAGATCTTTTGATAAATTCACTATTGATAAACATGCCCGACAATTGATAAAGTAGCTGTCAATTCCTTACAGCAGATAATCTCTTTGACAGTAGAGAATCACACTATTTGTTAAAGCACGCCAGACAAAGTATGCCATTCAAGACTACTTTCGGCAATGATAAAACAATTTACTTTTGCTTTTCAAAAAAGCAAATAGTAAATTCATGATGATATTCCAAGACTATTTCCAAAAGCAAATAGTACTTTCATGATGATGTTTCAAGACTATTTCAAAATATCATCATGAAAGTACTATTTGCTTTTGGAAATAGTCTTGGAATATCATCATGAATTTACTATTTGCTTTTTTGAAAAGCAAAAGTAAATTGTTTTATCATTGCCGAAAGTAGACTTGAATGAAATATTATTTGCTTTTAACAAACACTGAGATTTTCTACTGTCAGAGAGATTATTTGCTGCAAGGAATATATATATATATAAATTGTGAAGGTTCAAATGGTGATCAATATTGGAGCACCTTGTCTCTTAGTGCTAGTACTTGGGGCCAGTTTTACTTTGGTATCAGAGCCATACTGGATCCTTTTCCCTTTCCTGCCGCATGGATAATCCCAGCAGGGTGGGAAGAGTGTGAAGGTTCAAATGGTGATCAATATTGGAGCACCCTGTCTCTTAGTACATATATATACATTTTCAGGTTAAACAGGTTCAATGCTCTGATACCATAAGGGGAAGCAGCGCATATACCAAATGGTGAAATATTGGAGCAATATATATATAATGCACAATATATATAATAGCAATATATATATATATATATATATATATATATATATATATATATATTATATATTTTGATATTTATTAAGGCGGTAGAATCAGGCAATTATATATTAAAACAAATTAAAATAAGGGAGATAAATGCAAGAAATTATTAGGAAGAAATTACTTTATTGAAAGTAATTACTTACGGTTTACAAGGATTTAATCAGTTGGACTGGAAGCTGGAAGTTTCCATGCTTACAGGTTGCTTACAAGTTTAATATGGGTAGGGAACTTTGGTAGACAACCTATTCTAATTCAAGACTTTCAACACATGAATGCTTGAATATTATGAGAGGAGGTTATGCTATGAAGTTCTGTCCACAATACAAGAGAAATGCCATATATATAGGCAAGATGCAAGAGAGGAGTCTTCGGGAGAAGTCTTCACATGCATTGGAAATTATTCTTGAAACATCATCATGGAGGAACTATTCTCTTTTGGAAAGTATTCTTGGAATATCATCATTTGCTATCAAGATTCCAAGACTTCATGATGAGAGGCAAGAAAACTTTATTTTACTTTTGACTCTTATTTTTTGAAATAGTAAAAGTAATTTGGGAGATTCATTTGCTGTAGATGCATTTGGCAAGCTTTGGCAAAATATCAGTTACAGGGAAAGATTTATTTGTAGGGCATGCTTATTAACAGTGCAGATTCTTCTGTCAGTAAATTTTGCTGTAGTAGACTGACTGTGAATTTGCTGGTAGGTCCCTAACCAAGGTATTGTTCCTCAATAAGGGCTTGATCTTCTTCTATTCCAGCATAAGGATCTTGGGCATCCTAGAACAGAGATTCTTCATACCAGTTCTTTTTCATTAGAGCAGAGAATTGGGAGAGGTTAATCATTTCAGTGGTTGATCCTTCTGAGGACGCTGGGGATTTTCCTTTACCACTGGCAGAGGCGGAGGCTGCTTGGCAAGCTTGGGCAGCTAACTTACAAATTTCTGCAAGTTCCTCGGGGGATTTTCCCTTAAGGAGATCTGGAATGGAAGATGGCTGGTCTTCAACCTGTTTAATCTCGGGGAATTCGTCATAGACAAATTTAGGTACCCGTGAATTTTTGGGTAAACAGGTTCAATGCTCTACCCGTGATTCTACTTGAGAAGATGTTAAATTTAGGTACCCGTGAATTTCTGGGAGCATTCTTGGGGACTGTTTAACTTGTTTACACTTGGAACCCGTGAATTTTTGCAGAACAGAGATGGCGGGTAAAAACGCCAAAAAAGCCGCCTCCACCTCCAGCAAAATTCCACCAAATAAGCTCCCAGAAATAAAGCCAGATTTGGTAACCCCTAACCAACTTGTTAGGTACAATCCTCAACAAGCCTCTCCCCAGAATAACCCATCATCCTCCCGGATGGTATCCCTAGGAAAACCTGCCCAAAGCAGTTCTTCCTTTGCTAAAGCCCTTACAGAGTCCTATGACCCGTTTAATAAAAAGATTGTCCCTGTTACTCCAGCAGCCCCAATTAAACATAGAAACAACAAAAAAGCTGTTTCTCCTCATCACCTCCTCTTCGCTGAAAAACTTTTTCAAATTGAGTTTGAACACCGAAGAATAGAGGATCCCCTCCACTTAATAAAATCATATTTCCCTCCTCATCCTACTGATGGAGTCCAGCAAAATTACTGCTCCTCTGTCCCATACAAAACCATTCATTATTATCAGAATATTTTCCAGCAAGAAGGTTCTGTTGAAATTAAATCAATCTTTGATCAGACTCTTGGCCCCCTGAATAAAGGTCTCATGTTTCATAAGATTGAAATTATTAAATTTACTCACTTCAGAGATTGGGGTCATCCTTGGATAACAAGGCCCCTTGCCAAGCATGAATATGGGTATACATATTATGATTACATTGATGTGTGGTACAAAGTACTACTCATTCAATTTCCCAATATAGTCCATTCTTGGTTCATCCAATTCAGCAAGGAGTTCCAGTTCACTAAACCTGAGTGCCAACCACTATGGTTTCTCAAATGGTGGTCCATCCATGGCTCCCAAGCAGAGATTATCCCAGATACTCCATGGAACACTACACCACCCACTACTAAAAAAGATCCTCCTTTGAGTACCAAAACACTCAAGCAGGCTCTCCTCCACTTTACTAAATCATACAGGTGTTCAGAATATCACAGCAGATATCCTCCAACCCTGCTATTCTGTTTCAAATTTAAAGTCCCCTAGATTGTTAAATGGAGTTACCAGATTAAAGACAATATTTTAATCAGGAACCACGCAGTAAAATGGTGGGATAACTTCGATAGAGACAGAATTATTAAATTTGTCTATGACGAATTCCTCGAGATTAAACAGGTTGAAGACCAGCCATCTTCCATTCCAGATCTCCTTAAGGGAAAATCCCCCGAAAAACTTGCAGAAATTTGTAAGTTAGCTGCCCAAGCTTGCCAAGCAGCCTCCGCCTCTGCCAGTGGTAAAGGAAAATCCCCAGCGTCCTCAGAAGGATCAACCACTGAAATGATTAACCTCTCCCAGTTCTCTGCTCCAATGAAGAAGAATCTCTATTCCAGGATGCCCAAGATCCTTATGCTGGAATAGAAGAAAATCAAGCCCTTATTGAGGAACAATACCTTGGTTAGGGACCTACCAGCAAATTCACAGTCAGTCTACTGTAGCAAAATTTACTGACAAAAGAATCTGCACTGTTAATAAGCATGCCCGACAAATAAATCTTTCCCTGTAGCTGATATTTTGCCAAAGCTTGCCAAATGCATCTACGGCAAATGAATCTCCCAAATTACTTTTACTATTCCAAAAAGAAGAGTCAAAAGTAAAATAAAGTTTTCTTGCCTCCCATCATGAATCTTGACAGCAAATGATGATATTCCAAGAATACTTTCCAAAAGAGAATAGTTCCTCCATGATGATGTTTCAAGAATAATTTCCAATGCATGTGAAGACTTCTCCCAAAGACTTCTCTCTTGCATCTTGCCTATATATATGGCATTTCCCTTGTATTGTGGACAGAACTTCATAGCATAACCTCCTCTCATAATATTCAAGCATTCATGTGTTGAAAGTCTTGAATTAGAATAGGTTGTCTACCAAAGTTCCCTACCCATATTAAGCTTGTAAGCAACCTGTAAGCATGGAAACTTCCAGCTTCCAGTCCAACTGATTAAATCCTTGTAAACCGTAAGTAATTACTTTCAATAAAGTAATTTCTTCCTAATAATTTCTTGCATTTATCTCCCTTATTTTAATTTGTTTTAATATATAATTGGGTGTTCTACCGCCTTAATAAATATCATATATAGATATATAATAAATATATATAAAACAAATCAATATATATATATATATATATATATATATATATATATATATTATTAGTAATAAGACAGTATAACTAGCCAAGTATATATAATAAAACAGTTTAATATAATGAATATGAATGTAGGAAAATATCATAAAGTAATTACTTTATTGAAAGTAATAACTTACAGTTTATCAAAGGATAGACTGGAAGTTAGTAGTTTCCATGGTTACAAGTTTATTATGTGAATATGAGAACTGGAGGTAGCCTATTCTAATTCTGAAGTTTCAGCACATGAATGCTTAGAATATTACAAGAGATGGGCTAGAGAGTATTACCAGTTCTGCCTTCACAATACAATGGGATGCCTATAAATAGGCAAATACAAGAGAAGTGTCGGTGGATGACAAAATAAAAAAGTCTTGGTCTTCATGATTAGTTTCAAAGAAGTCCAAGTCTTCATGACGGGGGGGCAAGACTTCAAAAGAGTCCAAAGCTTCATCATTTGTTTTTTGAAAAAGCAAAAGCAAAGATTCTTTGTTTAACAAATGCTGAAGGAGATGACTTTGGCAAATTTTAGCAAATAATTGAGAATCTCTACTGTTGGAGAGAATAAACAAATTTTAATATCTTGGAGTTTATTAGGTGGAATTTTGTTGGATGATGTGGCGGCTTTTTTGGAGTTTTTACCCGCCATCTTTGTTTTGCAAAAATTCACGGGTGAGGAAGTCAGGGATAGAATTTTGACAAACATTCCCCTGCATCCTTAGAAGGATCCACCAATGAAGTTGTTAAAGTATCTTCTCAATTTCTTCACACTGTACCAATACCCCCAAACTGGTATCAAGATTCCTTGTTCCAGGATTCTCAAGATCCATATGAGGGATATGGAATTGAAGAAATTGAAGATCCCTATCTTGACTAAGGGTCTTTTGATAAATTCATCCTTGTTAAAGCATTAGTCAGTCTTTTTTAGCAGATAAGTTCACTGCCAGAAGAATCTGCACTGTTAATAAGCATGCCCGACAATTAATAAAGTAGCTGTCAAGCCTCTACAGCATTTATTCTCTCTAACAGTAGAGATTCTCAATTATTTGCTAAAATTTTCCAGAATCATCTCCCGCATTTGTTAAAGAAAGAATCCTTGTTTTTGCTTTTTCAAAAAGCAAATGATGAAGCTTTGGACTCTTTCAAAGTCTTGCCCCCCATCATGAAGACTTAGACTTCTTTGAAGCTCATCATGAAGACCAAGACTTTTTGATTTTGTCATCCACCGACACTTCTCTTGTATTTGCCTATTTATAGGCATCCCATTTTATTGTGAAGGCGGCAGAACTTGTAATACTCTCTAACCCATCTCTTATAATATTCTGAGCATTCATGTGCTGAAACTTCAGAATTAGAATAGGCTACCTCTAGTTCTCATATTCACATAATAAACTTGTAACCATGGAAACTACCAGCTTCCAGTCTATTTGATAAATCCTTTGATAAACTGTAAGTTATTACCTTATTCTGATATTTTCTTGCATTCATATTCATTATATTAAACTGTTTTATTATATATACTTGGCTGGTTATACGCCTTATTACTAAAATTATATTTTGTATTTTATTATATATATATATATATATATATATATATTCTAAACCTTGATAAAGATCTTAACATGATAAATTTGAAGAACACTTCTGATAAATTCACTAAGCATGCTCGACAATTGATAAAGCAGCTGTCAAGTTTGCTAAAGTTTGTTAAAGTTTGCTAGACATCATCGGCATTTGTCAAAGATAACTTACTTTTGCCTTTTCAAAAAGTAAATAGTAAGTAATAATGAAGACTTAGACTTTTTGCTTATAATAATGAAGACCAAGACTCCTTGTTTTGTTGTCATCCACTGACAACTTAATTCTTGTATTTGCCTATATATATGGCATTCCTTGTATTGTGTTATCTTTAGAACTTATTGTAAGAACTCTCTACTCTGGTAAACGTTCTAAGCCATCATATGTTGAAGCTTAGCTTTGAACTAGAATAGGTTGCCTTCTCCAGATACCATGAAGGGGAAGCAACGCATATATTATAAAAACAATTATGAAAACAATTAATAATAAGATGGTAGAACCAGCTAATAATAGATCAAAACAATTTTAATATAATGAAGGCGGTAGAACCAGCCAAATGATAAATGCTAGTATTATCAGAAAGTAATTACTTTGTATTGAAAGTAATGACTTACAATTTATCAGAGATAAACTTAGGTAGACTGGAGGCTGATAGCTTTCAATGATTACAAATTTAATATGTGATATGGGGTTTATAAAAGAACTAGAGAAGGCAACCTATTCTAGTTCAAAGCTTCCGCACATGAATTCTTAGAACGTTTACTAGAGTAGGTAATTCTTACAATAAGTTTTGAAGATAACAATACAAGGAATGTCATATATATAGGCAAATACAAGAATTAAGTTGTCGGTGGATGACAACAAAACAAGGAGTCTTGGTCTTTATTATTACAAGCAAGAAGTTCAAGTCTTCATCATTACTTTTGAAAAAGCAAAAGTAAGGTATCTTTGACAAATGCCGATGATGTCTGGTAAATTTTAGCAAACAATGGAGAATATCTACTGTTAGAGATAATATTTGCTGCAGGGACTTGACAGCTGTTTTATCAATTGTCGGGCATGCTTATCAACAGTGAATTTATCAGAAGATCTTTAGTCAAGGTTCAAATCTTCAACCTCATACCCATCATATGAGAGTCTTGGAATAGAGAGTCCTGGTACCAATTTGAGGGCATTGATACAGGAGCATAAGGAAATTTAGTAGTTTCTTTAGCATTGATTGATCCTTCTGAGGATGCAGGAGAGTGTTTGCCACTGGCATTGGATTGCAGCCATTTTGCAAATCTCTGCAAGCTCTTCAGGAGATTTACCTTTTAACATGTCTTGAATAGAAGTGGAAGAAGACGGCTTGTCTTCTAGCTCCTTCACAACTTCAGACGGAAATTCATCATAAACAAAACGAATAATTCTGTCTTTGTTATATTTATCAAACCATTTAACAGCGAAGCTTCTGATCAGTGAGTTGCTATTGTACTCTGTGCATTTGTATAACATAGTAAAGTGTAGTAATGCTTCCCGGAGAGTATGAGTGCTCATTGGTGGGTCATTGGGATGGATTGGAGGCTTGGTGACCCACAAAGTATCAGGGATGATCTCAGTTTGGGAGCCATGTTTAGACCACCATTTAATAAACCACATGGGTGGTTGGCATTCTGTTTTAGTAAAATTATATTTCTCATGCCATGCTATGAACCAAGAATGAGACATGTTATCATTTTGATGCAAAAGTATTTTGAACCATGCATCAATATAATTATAATATGAATATTTAATAGGATGACCTTGGAGAGGTTTTAATATGAATGGGAAGGTTCCCCAATTGCGGAGGGAGGTGAATTTAACAATTTCTATTTTATGATAGAGAAGTCTTCTTTCAGTGGTGAATTGATCATGGATGGATTTGATAATAATAGAACCTTCTTGTTGAAGAACGTTCTGATAGAACTGGATGGTTTTGTATTGGTCATGGAGAGCAAAGTGTTGTTGGAGACCATCATGTGAGTTGGTTGGGTAATAGTATTTTATCAAAGAGTTTTTCATCATATAGAGGAAGGAAAGGGGAGGTTTTAGCATATTTGGATTTAATAGGAGCTACCGGGGTAGAGGCAACTATTTGTTTAGCAAATGGATCATAGTCACTGGATAGGGCTTTAGCAAAGGATGGGCTTTGTACGGGTTTACCAAGGGATACTATCCTAGAGAATGATGGTTTATCAGGAGAGTTAACAAGGGTGATCTGGTGAGGATCAAATTTAACAAGTTGGCTAGGAGTAATTAGCTCAAGTTTAACATTTGGAAGTTTATCAAGTGGGATTCTGCTTGGAGAATGCTTTTTTGGATTTTTTATCCGCCATCTTTGTTTTGCAGAAATCCATGGGTGAGAAAGTCTGGGATTGAATTTTGGCTTCCTTTAATATATTCAATTTCAAAATAAAAAACACTTAATATTAACTGCCATTGGGCAAAAATGTGTTTTGATGCGATGTTTTCAACATCTTTTTCTAAAACATATTTTGCAGATTTGCAATCAATGCGTATGAGAAATTTTTGGTTTAATAAATCAGTTTGAAATTTATCAATGCATAATATTATAGATAAAATTTCTTTTTTAATAGTACTATAATTATTTTGCGCTTTACTTCAAACACTAGAATGGAATCGAACAAATTATTTTAGCATGGATAGACTAGTCTTTTTGCTGTAAAAAAAAGGGAATCAAGATATACTTGATCCTTTTGTTTTAGCATGGATGTATATTTTTAGAATCCTAGCTTGTTAAATAGAAACCCTATTCTAGTGGTTTTAGGGTTGTGTATATGTATAGATGTTAGAAAATGTTTTAGTTTTATGTGATGTTTGGTGTACTCTTAAGTTATAACTATCTTGATGATATGTATATAAGTTTGATGAGAATGAATAAATATATATTTTAAGGTGTATTTATTTTTTACCAAAGAATTGTTGATAATTGTCTTTAGGTTTGATTTGGTTCGTGTTGATATTGAGTTGGACTTGATTTTTTTTTGCTAATCATTTTGGACTTGATATTAACTTGTCGGTCATGCTTATAAATCTGAAGTATGAGTTTGGGTCGTGACAGGTTCCTCGTTAGCATCTAGGTGCTTTTTGATGAACTTTCAACGAATGGTTTGGGCATACCACTGCCCGAAAACGTATAAGTTTGGGTCGTTGACCGAACAAGCGGTTCCTCGTTGCAATCTAGGTGAATCTCATATTAGATCGAAAGGGAGACTATTCAGCGAATCTTGGGCATCACCACTGCCAATTTCGAAAAAACGCATAAGCACCGAACAAGCGGTTTGATTGGTAATTGGCAGAATTTCTCGCATATTAGGTCGAAAGGGAGACTATTTGGAATAGATCAATAGTTTTAAAAAACATAAAATGTATATAAATCAATTTCTAATTCAACTGCCCGAAAACGCATAAGCACCGTAGCAATACCAATTACATATTCAAGTGTTACACTAACTCATGAATTAGTGTTAACAATGTACTAACAACCAAGGATGATAAACTACTCATTACAAATATATATATAATAAAATCATATATGGTTTAAAAAAAAAAAAAATATATATAACATATATAACATATATATATATATATATATATATATATTCAAGTATGGTTTAAAAAAAAAAAAAAATCACAGTACCAAACTCAAACAACTTTACCCATATTATTACTTCTTCAATTAACCGAAAGTTGACTTTCATTTTACAAATGAAACTAGTCGTAAACCCGTGCTATGCACGGGAAAACTACTAATTGAAATCTAAATTGCAGTTAGATGAAAGATACAACTTGCAAAAATAGTTTGTAGTGTGGGGAAGTAGTACCCTTTGGAATCTCATTAGGAAGGCAAAAAACACATTTTGAAAATGCAAAACCCAAATTTTGTTTTTGGTAAAAAGAAAAAAGCATGGTTTGCACAAATTTTTACCTTCACAAATCACGTTTTAGGAATGAAACTCAAAACTTCATTTTCAAAACGCGTTTTTTGCGAAAAACAGGGTAAGAAAATAAGTTCCCAAACAAATCCGTAAGTTGTTCTGTTTTACTTAAGAGACATGGTCCAAAGCTTTATTGCATTACTTGAATACTTGTATATGGACGGAGGGGAAAAAAAAAATGGACTACTTGCATATGGTGCATTCACCATCTCAATGTGATGATAGATGTCCATGATTTTGATCCTAAAATTAGAATGGGACTCATTGGTTTAATAATTGTTATGCATTAGAAACTTTTTTTGGAACAGTTGTTGAATAACATCGGATATAGGGATTTGATGACAAAAATTGAGGCCAAGCAACAAACAATCCTAACTCACAAACTATACATGAGCGTGCCTTCAACACCTCATACTGCAAAACCTTCACAATCAAAATAGACAAAAGTGTAGACAAAATATCCAATTTTGAAGTGGAGAGAGAGAGAGAGAGAGAAGAGAGAGAGAGAGAGAGAGAGAGAGAGAGAGAGAGAGAGAGAGAGAACGCCTTTGTAAAAGGATAAAATTAAATTAGGGATTTGGAAGTAATTAAAAAATTGAGGGACGAAAGGTGCTGAGAGAGGGGAAGAGTTGTGAAACACTGTTGCGTGGAATTCAAATTGGATTGACGCAATTGATTTGGGCTTTGGTGCACATCCTTCTGGCAGCACAAATTCGCTCAAATAGCTCTCCACCCGCAACGTACTCCATCACGATGGAGAGATGGATCAGAGTCAAAACCACCAACAAATAAAAAAAAAAATCCCAAATTGAAAGACAAGAACTAATGAGGAGAACAGGCTAGCGAGTAGCGGCTTGAGAAGCTACTGTGGCCGATCTTTGATAAGAGAGATATGCAAAAAACTTATTGGCCAGATAGTGGGAGAGGTTTTGAGCAAATAGTTAGAGAGGCTATTGAGATTTGGGAGCATGCTTAGAGATAAATTTCAACAAAAAAATAAATTAAAAAAATCATTGTTGATATGTAAAATTGTGAGACCTTAAAAACTAATATGTTAATATTTTAGAAAGTTAACAAAAAATAAAAAAAGCTTCGATGAATGTCTCACTTTTTAATAGTTAATCACAAAAAAGGTTAAGTGCCATTTAGGTCTATCAAATGTGTCAAGTGGTGCAATTAAATCATACCATGTCATTTTTATTTGGCCATGTCATTTAGATAGTTTTTAAAAAAATATAAATTATCTAAATAAATTACTAAATTCTAAAAATTACATAAAATATTTAAAAAACTATTAATAATTAAAATAAATTATCTAAATTCTAAGAATTACATAAAATTAAAATTGAAAATAAATTTTCTTTCTTTGCAAGATTTTCTAGGTACCCAAAAAGAAAATTTTCTTCAAACCCATAACAATCACTTTACTTCTCTGATTGATTCTGAGCACAACCTCATCAAAATTCAAACATCCTCCAAGAGCAACGCCTCTGATTCTCGCTGTGACCTAGACCATACCATAGCCCAGACCACCATGGTTCTCGGTGACCCTTTGGAATCCCCTTTGGCATCTCCGATCTAAAGGACTTGTCGTTGTCTTTGAGGGATTCGTCAAGCTCTACACGGAGTCACAATGCTCTCTTTCTTTGATTCCTTCTCTAACTTAGGCTTGGGAGGAAGAATGGCGTGGATAATTGTCAAGAGAGTACAGACAAAGTAATCGGGCATCCCGACGCCGTTCTCCTTCAATTTTGCGTCGAATTCATCAACGGTCTCGTAGTTTATGCCCAATTCAGCAAGGACTTTGTCCCCGAACCCTACAGACCTTGGAGACAAGTGATAGGTATTCGAGCTTCTTCAAACCTTCGTCTTTCACTGGAGCCATTGTTGAAGATACACTATAAAATCATGGAAATCTTTGTCATCCACACCCGGTCCATGAGCTCCACGAGCTCCACTGCACAGATCCGAGACCCATGCACCGCTAGAACCATCTTTAGGCCCTCGTGTGGACATCATATCTTTAAGATGTGGGCTTTGGCCATTTGAGATATTGATGGATGTTTTGTATGGGATGACGAGGACGTTTTACAAAAATGGAAAAATGAGGAGAAAAGAAATTAAAATATTTTATGTGATTTTTATATATTTTAAAAAAAATTAATTCAATTTGCACACGGCATAATTTTATTGGGTCAACTAGAACATGTGTTAGGCATAGGTGACGCTTAACTGTTAGGGGCTTATGTTTTTTGGACGAAATGACTAATATCAAAATGAAACCAAACCTCAAGGGAGTAGATCAAAATTTTCAATTAAGAAACAAAATCAAAACTGGTCAAACTTAGAGGGTGTATAGTGTATTTTGGTCATTTAGAAATGTGGGATCAAGTGATTGTCATTTGGTTGGCTTCTTAGAAATTTTTGCATTGTCTTTTTGTTCTATGTTTGGTAACTTTGGTTTGCAGGATATTTGAAGGAAAGGAACAAGAAAAAAAATCAGTACTTAAGGGCCTGTTTGGTACGTGTTTTCGTTTTTTGTTTTGGTTTCGTGACTTTTTACTTTATTGAAGTTAAAACTTAAATCCTGATTTGAATTCAAGATTGTAAAAAAAATTCTGTTTGGTACATAGTTTTGGTTTCACAACTGAAATCACAATTTAAAAAAAAAATTGTGTTTGGTACATAGTTTTGGTTTTTAGATTTAATTTTTATCATTAAATTATTAATTTTTTTTTTCTTTTTTTCTTTCTTTTTTTCATCATCACCAACGTACACCACTTCTTATTTTATTTATTTTTTCTTTTTCCTTTCTTTTTTTTTCCCCCACCATCCACGTAACCCCCCCCCCTCCACCCTCCTTTTCTTTTTACTTTTCCCCCACCAGATATACATCCCCCCTTCCCCCTTTCTCTCTTTTTTTTTCTTCCTTTCTTCTTCTTGCTTCCTGAACGTTCCTTGTCCCCCTTTCTCTCTTTTTTTTTCTTCCTTTCTTCTTCTTGCTTCCTGAACGTTCCTTGCTGCACCTTTTTACTCTTTACAACCCCCTCACTTTCCTTTCTTCTTTTCCAATTTTACACATATCCTTTCATCTTCTTTTTTTTTTTCACCGACTCTTCCTCTCAGTTCTGTTCTCTTTTTCTTTCTC
The DNA here is from genome assembly GCA_907173295.1 of Fagus sylvatica. Lineage (NCBI taxonomy): Eukaryota > Viridiplantae > Streptophyta > Magnoliopsida > Fagales > Fagaceae > Fagus > Fagus sylvatica. Next base: position 70,286,592 of record OU015761.1, read on the forward strand.
TCTTTTTCCTCTAAAACACAAGCTTATATTATTTTCGGTGTTGCCATGGTGGAGGTTGAGGTTGGTTGTGCAAGGGGTTGCGAGAGGGAAGTTTTCGGCGACATGTGGGTTGCGATCGGCGCTGGAATGGTCACGGCGTGAGCTCGTTCCGGCGACGTGGAGGCTGGGTTGGCTTGTGTTGCAATCGGGTTTGCTAGAAGTGAGTGGGTTTTGGTTGAAGTGGGTGGATCTATTTTTTATTTTATTTTATTTTTTCTTTCTGGGTTTGTATTGTTGATGCCAGGTATGATGTTTGGCTGTGGGTTTTGATGTGTAGGTGATAGGTTTGTTGAACGGAATGGTTGGCTATTCTGTAATGGCCGAGAGCAAGAGAGAGAGAAGCAGAAAAGCTTACGGAGGAGAGAGAGAAAATGGGAGAAAAAAATAAGGTGGGCCAGCAACGGTAATAAACTGGAACCCACAAAAAAATTGAGTCTGGATTTGAATCCGGATTGGATTCAAAAACAGCTGAAGGATGAACTCAAATTTGCTATGGGACCCACATAAAAATTCTTGGGATTTAAATCCTCATTGAAATCTCGTGTACCAAACAACATTTTTTACTGTGGAACCCACGATTTTCTGGATTTGAATCCAAAATCACGGATTGAGTTGCGTGTACCAAACACGCACTAAATTTCTAAGTTTGCATCCAAACAAAACCTCTAAAGTTTTTAAGTTCTAAATACTCTCAAGCACAATTATTTCAGATAAGTGAAGTTGGTTGGCCATCATGATGGCACACAGAAGACTATCTGTGAAGATGAATTAAATTACACTAGGCAATGGATAAACAAATTCACATTACATATATTCCTCAAAGTTACATCAATTTATCCTACAGTGAGAGAGGAGAGAGAGAATTAAAGGAAATCATCCGTGTTTTTGGTATTTTCACTTTACAATCTTCTCACAGTTGTATTTGCAGTTTACCGATCAATCCCTTCAATCTTGTCTTCAACTTCTGAGTACAACTGCCTTAATCTCTCGATATTCTCTTCAGAGGTCTCCCAGTACCCACGCCCATTGGCCTCCAGGAAAGTCTGAACCAGTTTCCTGAAGGAATTTGGATTTTTGCTCATTAGCCTGTTCAACATATCCTCATCCTGAATGAAAGTCGAGTTGGCCTCTTCATACACCCAATTATCAACTTGGCCAGAAGTTGCACTCCACCCAACTGTATTAGTAAGCCTCTTCTCAATTTCACGAACACCCTCGTATCCAGTAGCCATCATTCCTTCATACCACTTGGGGTTCAACAACTTTGTTCTAGCATCAAGACGCACAGTCTCAGCAAGGGTACGTACCTGCAATTCAAGAAATCCAATGCGGTTAATGGGTGATTCTTAGTCTAGTTATGGCTTTTACATTATAAGAAAGAGATTGAGATTGTATGAGCTGAATGAAAAAATCAAGGCTTGAATAAAACTCTGATTTTAAACTGAAAATAACATTTCTCACCTGAGCATTAGCTGTGGTGGTGTCTGCAACGTATGCATTAGGCTTCTTCCCATCCTTCCTTAGGTTCTGTACTAGATTAGTTGGGTCTGAGTCAAAGTAGTGACTCACATCAGTGAGTGAGATTTCTGAAGAATCAAGGTTTTGGAATGTGGCCTCAGCTGTGCTTAGAGCCATCTCAAAAACTTTTCTTTTCTCAGTCATGCCTGCACCAGGGGCATCACTATCAAAAGCAAAAGACTTTCGGCTCAAGTACATGTCTTGGAGCTGCTTCTCATCATTCCATGAAGAATTCTCCACAGCAAGATTTATGTTAGAGGAGTAGGATCCTGAGGCATTGGAGAAAACCCTGGTTGCAGCTTCTCGAACACCAACCCCAAGGGCTTTGGCTTGTTCTAGTGCGTGCTTCCTGACATAGTTTTGGTCTTCTGGCTCGTCTAGTTCAGCTACCATCTTTACTGCCCGGTCCAAGAGATTCATCTGTGAACAAATTAAAAAATTTAATGAAAATATCATTAGCAGGACTGCCAGGACTTGGTAAAATTAAATTACAGTTCAAAAATGGAAGAGAGCATGAGAAGAACAGAATGTCTTGACAGAAATAGGTAATACCCTTTGATTCAGGGTTTTGATTTCAAGTTAGGACATGAATTATGGTGCTGCAGAATGTAAATCATTCCTAAATGTCACTATTTAGGAAAGTATCATCAAAATACTAAGAATTGTTTGTTGCTAATGAAGCCAAACTTCCAAAATTGGTAACTTTTATGTAAGAATTAAATTTCAAAACCTTAATTTACCATATATCAGTTGACAAATACAACAATTCTACAGATAATGAGGTAGACTGACTTCATGTGCACACTTGTAATATCATTCAATATAAAGAATCCACACAAATGGGAATGATGATTAGGATTTGTACCTGATTGATGAAGAGATCTCTGAACACTCCAGAGCAATTAACAACGACATCAATCCTAGGCCTTCCAAGCTCTTCAAGGCTTACTGGTTCCACCCGGTTCACTCGACCAAAAGTATCAGCAATTGGCATCACACCAATCATCCACAAGACCTGAGCCAAGGACTCACCATAAGTCTTAATATTATCTGTTCCCCACAATACAAGTGCTACTGTCTCAGGATACTTTCCCCCATTGTCAGCCTTCTGCCTCTCTATCAACCTCTCCACCACGATCTTTGCACTCTGCATTGCTGCTGTTGTGGGAATAGCTTGTGGATCGAGTGCATGAATGTTCTTTCCTGTTGGCAATACTTTTGGGTTTCTAATTGGGTCACCACCAGGCCCTGGCAGCACATATTTTCCCTCTAATGCTTGTTTCAAACTCCCCAACTCATTATCAGCCACAACCAACTTCAAACACTCTCCTAAAAACTCAAACAATGTTCTAAGCTTCTCCCTATCAGCCCGGTAAAATTTTGTGCTAGACAAGTATTGTATCCATGGTTCATTTATACCAAACCCAAGGATCGAGCTCAGTTTATCAGCTACATCAACAACTTGGCCCTTCTTATTAGTTGTTCGCTCCACAAAGGCAGAAATAGCTCCACGTGATGCATCGGTTATTTGCCGAAGAAGCTCTACATCCTTCAAAATTCCTTTGTCACTCGCTCTATAGACTTCCTCTATATCTCTTCCTACAGTCTCAGCTAATATAGATGGGAGTGATGAAATTCCATCTTCAGGACGGTTTAGTGCAGCAATGTTAACCAGTGTTGCAACTGCTTCCATGGCCGATGGAGGCTCACCAATGACATGGAGCCCACAAGGCAAAAGGCGGGATTCAATCTCCATGATCTTGGAATATACCTTTCCAACCACTAGATCTCGTTCATTTGCTGAAATTGCCTCTGCCTCATCAGGGAGTTTCACATCCTTGTCAAGATTACATTGTTTAGCTGTGCTGATGATAGAGCTCACAATTTGTGGCCCACGACCAGTGTCTTTAAGGGATTGGTATGAGGAGATGAGCTCACCTAACTGCTTAAGGCCCTTGTATAGCCCAGCATTTTCTGCTGGGGGAGTCAGATAGCTAATGGTATTAGCATAGCTCCGGCGCTTGGCTATGGTTGCTTCAGATGGGTTATTGGCTGCATAGTAATATATATTTGGTATATTCCCAATCAGACTGTCAGGGTAACACACGTCACTCATTCCCACCTGTTTTCCAGGCATGAACTCAAGTGACCCATGAGTGCCAAAATGAAGAACAGCATCAGCTTTGAAAATTTTCTCAACAAAAGAGTAATATGCTGCAAAGCCATGATGTGGGCTAGCTGATTTGGAGAACAACAGCCGCATTGGATCACCCTCATAGCCAAATGTGGGCTGAACCCCAATGAAGACATTACCGAACTGTTTACCATATACCAAGAGATTCTCTCCATCAGAGTTTAGATTCCCAGGAGGTTTTCCCCAGTTTTCCTCCAATGCTGTGGCATAGGGAGTTAGGCTTTGGTATTCACGGACACCCATTTTGTAAGCAATGTTCAGATTTGGGCTGCTGAATTGAGCTTCTTTGTCATGAATTACCTCTTCAATTAAGGCTTCTGAAGTCTCTGGCAGGCCCTCAACATTGTAACCATCCCTCTTGAGTTCTTTTAGAACTGAGAAGATGGAGGAAAAGACATTAAGGTAGGCAGCTGTTCCAACATTTCCTTTGTCTGGAGGGAAACTGAAGACAGTGATTGCTAGCTTCTTCTCTACCTGCATCAGTGCATATATTTATCATAAATAGTCAGGAAAACAAAATCTAATTGTATTCAAGTACATTCTCTACAGAATAGAAAAGACGGAACATCCCTTAAGGAACGAAGCTTCAAATTACAAGTTAAACACAGATTATGAAGTAAAGTTTCTTAGTAAACATCTAACGGTCGAAGGATTTTCTACAGTGTGAAACAGACGATGAAAGAGGAATCTTCAACATGTCCACTGAAACTATATGGATTCTAGGTAATAATAAAGTTCAGAATAAAAGGTATGTTAACCCCTCTCACTATTGTCAACATCCAAATCATACTTTAAACAACTAAGCATGAGATTCATGCCCAAATCAAATTTTTAAATATATAAAAAATTTATTGGTGAACGTACATTCATGAATAAGATGGTAACAAGGAATGGATTAATCTGTTTCTCTCTCTCGCTCTCTCTAAATTATTGGCAAATATGGATTATAAAATAAGCTAGTGGGATACAAAGGTCTAGAGCAACATCATTATATCAATAAGTCTTAGTATTAATGATTGAAAATTCAACTTCATAATTATTTTCATCACTTTTCTCCAAAGTCATTTGTAATTATGATTTCAAAATTTTGAAACACAGATAAGGTATTTCTCTGTTTTAGTCACTACTACGAACAGAAGCTTTTCTGGACTGGAACAGAAGCTTTTTACCATATTATTTGCAAATCATATGGTAAAAAGGGGAAAAAATAGCATAATCCATCTAGGAAAACACTCTTTATTGGGAGAGAAAAGTATTTTAGCACAATTTTTTATTTGTGGTTGTTCGAGGAGTGTTACAGCAAAGCAGAAATTCAGAATTTCATCTCAGAATAGAATTCTTTGCTGCATTTGGGGAATCCCTTTGGATGTGTTGGTCAAGTTGTTGCTGTATTTTGTCTGTGGTTGGGGTTTTGACTGTTGTCTTTCTTTATCTGTTCTATAGTTGTGTGTCCTAGTGTTGTGGTTTTTTGAGTGCTGGATGGTGTTTCTGATGCTCTATAGTTTGCAGCTTGCTGCATGTTTCTTGATATTTTGGTTCAATAAAATCTCATTCATCCAAAAAAAGAAAATTATTTGGCACAAATGCAATTATACCTTTGATTTCTTCTTCAGTTCAGCCCATCTGATTGCTCTGGTGCAAAGTTGCTCCACCCTCTTGTGAAGAGCATGTGATTTCCCTGCAATCACATTACATCCTTCATTAACCCTTAAGAAAGAGATTGTCTGAGATAGAGAGTAAGGAGTCAAATTGAAACAAGAAAAGGCAGCAATAGAACTACTTCAGCTCATGTAATAAAAGCATTTGAAGGAAAATGCATTTTTTGGTTAGAGACTGAGTCTGAGTCTTCTACTTGTTTTCAGAAGTAAACACTATACTATACTTGCTTTAAAAAACAAAAATTGCTTTTGGTTTTTATTTATTTATTTATTTCTGAGAGTATTTCCAAGGTGATGAATTAACTGTAAGCAAACTATAAAAGCAATAACAATAAAATGAAAGACTAACAACAACAGAAATAATTCATAAGGATGTTATACTTGCCTGTTCTAGGATCCCGGCCGGCGAAAACAATGGGCTCCATGCCTCCATCTAGCTCTGGTAGAGCAACTTGCAAAGCTACCTGAATTGGGTGAAGCCCCAAAGTACTATTCAACCACTCCTCAGTTGTCTGAAATACCAGAGGCAATGCAACAAGATAAGGCACATCAAGCTTCCTCAGTGCCTCAACAGCCCTGGGATGATCCTGCCTAGCTGGCCCCCCAACAAGCGCAAAACCAGTCAATGATATCACCGAATGCACAAACGGCTTCTTCGTAATTGGATCGATCAAATACCTCTCAACTGGCCCCGAAAAGTCAAGCCCACCAGCGAAAATTGGAATCACTTTAGCCCCTTTTGCCTCCAATTCCATAATCACAGCCACATAGTGACTCTCATCCCCAGTAACAATGTGACTCCTTTGCAAAACCAGACCAATTATAGGTGCATTTGGACCCTTAAGCTTCTCATTAGCATCTTTTCTAGTACCATACCAATTCAAATACTCCTTCACATCATCATACATACAAGGAGCCAAAGGGTGCCAAACCCCACTATCCAAATACAAAACTGGGTCCTTATACTCAATCTTGGTCCCTTTCAAGGCAGGCACATAAGACCCAGAAATCATTTTCAAAAAATTCTGCAAATTATCAGGTGAACCTCCTAGCCAAAACTGCAAACTAAGTATATAAAGCCTAGCATCCTGAGCCTTATCACTAGGCAAATACTTCAAAACCTTGGGCAAAGTCCTTACCAGCTTTAACATACTCTCAGCAAACCCAGCAGACTGCTTCTTCCTCTTGAAGAGCTGGAAAAACGGGCTCTTCGACTGACCCAGCTGTGACATACTGAAAGAACCCAGCTTGTTGAGCCTCATTACCTCAGGCATTGAAGGAAACACCAACACAGCATCAAGTCTATCCCTTTCTTTCTCCACAGCATCCTTAACCTTCAAGGCAAGCTCCTCAACAAAAATCAATGACCCAATAAAGATATTGGCATCCTCAAGGTCTTTACAGAAACTTTTATAGGTTGATTCATCACGAAGCTCTTCAACCAAGTAACCAACAACTTCAAAGGAAGCATTATTCTGGTTTTGGTTGAGAGCTTGGACTGCAGCAGTGAGTGATGATTGGTATTGTGCTTCTAAGACTACATAGACAATTTTGACAGTAGGGAGGCCCTGGTTGTTGTCTGGGACAATTCTACGGACTTCTGGGCTGGTTTGTGTGAATAAGCCATTGCCAATTGCAGCACATTTTACTTTTAAAAATGAGGACTTTGATGGGTTTGTTTGGTGGGGTTTCTTGGGAAGGAAAGAGTGAAGAAAGTAATGCTTTGTGGAGAGAGAAGAAAGGTGGTCAGCTTTTGAAGTTGGTAATGTAAATGGTGAAGATACTAAAGAAGCCATTTAGAAGAAAATTGTGTTTTTCAGATTCACTCTATGGTGTGTCTGTAAATGATAGTGGAAATAGAGAGATAAAGAGAGAGAGGAAGGGACTGATCTGTGTTTTTGGCTTCAGTTTCAGTTTCAGTGTTTCTTCCTCTATCTCTTTTCTTTGAGGGAAAGCTAAAGGCCGCGGCTTTATATTTTTTTGTGTGGAGGAGTGGAACTGTGGAAAGGTGTTTGAGAATTGAAACAGACGGTTTTTATGGTTAGTGGTGAGAGGAGGAACACGTGGCAAAATAGTTGCTGTAGTTAATTTTGAGGTTGAGTTTTCTTTGCAGTTTGTTAAGAGGGTGTGTGTCAATGTGTCTACTTGTCTATCTAGTATCTATTAGTGTCCTTGTGATGTAGTTCCCTGGATTTTGATTGGTTGAAGTGGATTTCCCACCAGGGTTTGAGAGGCAGTGTGGATGATGATTATGATGAGAGGAATTGATAAGATTTTTTCTTTCACTTCAAAGGTGGGCCTTTTTTTTTATTCTTGTAAAAGATTCTTGTTCTTGATTATGTGCTTCTCAGTGAAAAGGAGTTGATATTTTTCTGTGACACCCATGGGACCAAGTGCCTTGCTTTATGCCAAGCAATCTTTATTAATATCTTTCTCTCTCTTTGGGCCTCATAGGATTATAGGCTTAAGCAGAGAAATAAAGAAAAGAGTATACTGTCATTGGGCTAAACATATAGACACAAGAAAGCCCACAGAAATTATAGGCTGAAAAACATGCTACTGTAGCAAAATCTATGAGCCGTTTCCTGTGGTACATGTCTCTCATATCGTTGCAACCTCAATCTAACATGTTGAATTATTTGAATTAGACCGAATATATAGCACTGAAAGGGCTTCCAGCGATGGACCCAAAAAAGAAAAAAAAAAAAAAAAAAAAAACATTATAAAAGAGTTTCCAGTGGGTTGAATTGGCAGCCTCTAAAGTCTAAACATTATAAAAGAGATGGGAGAGGATCATTTCTTTTTATGTAATATACAAACCTAACAGATTTTCTATAGATTTTTTTTTTAATAAAATGATAATTTTACATATATCTTGATCTAAGACTGATTTGATTTAAGGAAAAACATGTCCAATTATTTTTTATTTGACTATTGAAAAAAAGGAGGGGCAAGGATATTGTACTTATCGCCAGAACATGCATTTTAACATTTTTACCGACAGATTTTGCTTCATTTGGTTGCATGATCCATCCCTAGTTTCACTAAAGTCTTCAAGTTGTTAAAGCACATTCCACCGGTCTCCTAACCAAAATTTGTGTCTTGTGATCAGAATCATATCCCATTACCAATCCAGCAAAAGAGGCATCAAACTAGCAGTCATTCTTGTTTCAATGAACTACCAATTTAAGCTAAGAACATTTTCCAACACGCTGTTCGTTTATGCTATTGGTTCTTTCTTCAAAATGCATGGCAGAACCCAATGTCAACATGTCCAACCATGACAAATCTCTGGCAGCAAATTTATTTTTCATTTAAAGAATAAAGACAAAAGAAAACAAGGCCAAACACGAAATGCAAAATTGATAACAAAGGAGTTGGGCTGTTTTGAAAATATAGCATATAAGTGATTAACTATCCAAAAGGGATTGAAACTTAGGTTGAATGCTTGAACCATTAGCAATTAGTTTAGAAAAGGCACTTTGAACAGAAACTTTCCTTCCATTACTATGGCCTTTCCATCAAGACTAAAATTCATATACATTAAAGAAGAAGAAAAAAAGAAAGTAAAAGTTAAAGCCTTACTTCCATCTACTCATAACAAGAATCGTTTTTCACCACTCAGCTCCATCTAGAGCCGTGTTCTATTGTATTGTACAACAAGAAGTTTTAAACAATGAATAGACTGCTAAATTTTTTTAATAATAATATGAAGTCCTTAGTGAAGTTGTTAAGTCTAACAAGGAAGGTCAATGACAATTAACTGAGTAGAATGGAAGAGATATTACAAGTGATAGGTGGACTTCTTTATCAATGTCACATTTTATTTACCCTGAGAATAAAAAGATGCTACTCAATTTCTCTCAAAATGCAAAGAACAAACTCAAACATGAGCAGCAACCAAGATCAGAAAATGATGCTACCTTTCAAAAAAACTTTTCTATAAAGTTAATAATATCACTACAGAAAACAAAGAATAAACAGATATAGCTGCGAAAGAGAACAACTACTCATTAACTGCACCAATCAACAAGACAATCCCCTCAAAAATGAATATCTAACCTAGTCAACCTCGATACCAGAATTGGCTTCATCTAAAATCTTCTGTAGTTCCTTCACTCTTTGCCTTGTCAATGCAACACAATCCTGAAACAACAGCAACTCGTCATCATCAGCATTCAGCTAATAACTTCCTTTGCATTTTCAAAGGGTGGTTTAAAGGGCATTGGCAAGCCCAATTTGTGCCACTTAGTATATCTACTGATATATGCTCCATAGAACAATTGTGCATAGATTGGATAAACCTGTATATCCGCTCAATGAAACATTGTCTCTACTGAGTCATTTCTTTCTTATTTGATTCCATGAAAGGATGGAATCGGTGTCAACCAGTTTTCATAACTTAGTTTCAGATATATTATGACCATATACCCCACAATCAAAATGCATTCTTATGGTTCAACTGAGTAGATTGTAGGACCAAAGTTTGGAACATACTAAAATTGCTCAATACATTGGCACTTTGATGGATCCTTTAAATATGTTTTAGTGTGAAAACTGACCTGGACAGCTGATGTATATGCCAGAACTGGTCCACCTGGCTTGTAAAGAGAAACAAGTTGACTTGCTGAATCCAAAACTACTGTAACAAGAGTTTCCATAATCGACTCTTCCTCTGCAGTGGGGTCTGCCAGGATATAATTTTTGTGAAGTATGCATGTTAGTGAGAAAGGAATGCTTTTCAGTGTGAGTTTCCTCTTCTCTTTATTGACAGAATCCTCGTCCAGCTTTCTGCCATTTTCCTCAGAAACAACAACAATTTTACCATCATCGTTTAGGGAAACTGCAGGGATTTGTACTGCAAGGCATGGGCAATTTTCTAACAAATCAGGCGCTGTTGATATATATAGTTAAAGATTTTGAGTTAATCTGAATTCAAATATATGCAAACATACTACTTTTCTGGCAAGTATAATTGCAAAATTTTATGTCGTTATAAAAACTTGAAACTGAGAAACGATTCTCTAACAAACACTCAATCTATCACTAACTTGGATTGTAAAGTATATAAATAAATAAATCCGATCCCATCCATAGTTTATGATATCAATAAAACAAATCAATTTTATACCATCTGATTTTAGCAAGGTAATTAGATAATGGTCACTCCCCAGAACCCGCAAAAATGGGAGCTTTTGTGCATAAGGTATGACCTTTCTTTTACACATACATCTAGTTAGTGTTGAACCCACAACCTCACCCTCCATATAATTTATTTTTTATTGGTAACTTACGCACCCGGTGGGTTTTGAACCCACATCCTCACCCTCCATTTTGTTCTTATAATGATAGTATAGGCTATTTCAGCTGGAGCTGGGCTTGGACAATAATAAAATTTGGATAATGTGACAGAAAATTCTCAAATCAAATTGTCTAAAATTATCCAGCAATTTCAACTACTAAATTGGCGGGAGTCTCAATACATGGTTGACCTTGCATCATACAATAAAGAATAAAATCTCAGTATCCCATGCTATGGGCCTGAGGATTAAAAGCATGAAGCTTTCTTGAGTAACTGTGCTTGTCAGATAAGAAGAAGAAATATGACATGCATTCCCAGATTCTACAGATTGACATCAATTTCCCCCATTTCAATTAAATAATGTTTTACAAGTAAAACTAAAAAATAAAAACACAACCAACAGAAACATAGTCAAACATGCACGTATATGTCAACGGGAAAAGAAAACATAATTTTCACATATATATAAGTATTATAAATACTACATACATAGGGCAAGAACCAGAGTCGTGTTGCTCTTCACTATCAAAACGTCAGGAAAGGGGAGGAAACAGTATATATAGCAAATGGAGAAACAAATTTTCGAGGTGGGTTGAGTTGTGGGCAAGTATGATGAGTTTCTTAGGCTGTTGCCATTAGGCCTGTTGCTAGCATTTGAATAGGTCACATACAATACCAAATGATAGAAAGAATGCAAATCTTACAATGAGAGAAGGCAGCAACAGCTGACAGTAAAGCAGCATCAAAGAGAGCACCATCGGCATCCAAACAGTATATGTCCTGCAAGATGTGACTTTGAGTCTTTCTTTATCATCCAATAGAGAAAACATGACCATTATAATTCACAATTTGTCCAAAAGAACATGCTGAAAGCATCAAAAGGAAGACTTTCTTAATTCATATGGATAAAGGTGATGACGCAGATAATAAAAAACCATTACCAAGTATGCCATCCAAGCAGCTTTTCCACTAACCAAGGATAACTCTTTCAAGTTAATCATGCCAGAACTGCATCAGCACATATAATTAGTCATTACACTACAGTTACACCTAAGTGGGATAGGGTAAGAAATTAGCATTAGATAAGATCATTGACTACCAAAAAGAAGTTTTGATCACCATAAAAATAATTGTATAAAAATGAGTGATGCTTCAGACTTCACAGCACAACAATTGCACGGGAGGGAACAAACAAGCACCAAAGAGACTCATCAAAAAAAAAAGGAAGCACCAAAGAGAAAAGTTATGGAGATGAATTTACAAGTGTAATTTGATAACAAATTCTTTTTTTCATAAGTGTAATTTGATAGCAAATTCTGAAATTCAATATTTTTCAAATCCTATAAGTTATCCTAAATGACTGCACTACCTGCCATAAGTTAACATATAATGCCCCTAACATATACATCAAGCAAGCTCATTTGTTCCAATTTTAAGGTTTTCAAAAAAGAGAATTCAATCAGAAAAGAAGTAGCCAGAGAATATAGTTACATGCCTTGAAATAGTGTCAGACAACTGTTTGGACACAACTGGTACTGCCTCAGCTGGCCTGCCAGGTCTAACAATTGGAGAACAAATTGGAGGCATGTGGAAATCGATAGCTGAAAATAACAAAGATTTACATATTGACATCCCATATATAAAATTTATAAAGATGAGAAAAAAAAAAAAAATAAGTGAAAGGAAATATGCAGTTAATAATAGTCAAACCTATGCAGCCCTCATCCAGTAACTCCAAGGAAGGAGTCATTACTTCCATTTTAATAGCAGCCAACATTGTCTGTCCAATGAACAAAAAGTCTTAGCAAATAAAATCATATATCTGATATGCAAAACTAAGCTTCATAACACACACTGAAACACAATGTAGTGAGAAAGTAAGAGAAAGGCACTAACAGTTGAACCAATCTTAGCCAATGCGGACCCATCAGCAGATGCAACAGCCCCTTTATTTAAAAAAAAAAAATACAGTAAAATCCAATATGAGAGATGGAAGAATAAGATTGTCAATAACTAATAGAAGCTTTATAACTAACCAAGGGCTATAGTTGTATCTCTAGCTCTCCCAAGTGGCCTCGCATCCGGCCGTATAGATTCAGTGAGATGACGCTCGTAAAAACGAAGAGGGAAAAGGCGTCTGAAAGCATCAACCTCCACTTCTGATGATAAATCTCCAGGTGCATCTGGCAACCCCATTCTCTCTTCTTTCTCTAATTACCTAATACTAAACTTAATTGCAGCCTTTTAGTATATAGAAAAACTAAGAATTCTATTAAAAAAAAAATGCATCTTGATATCTGTATTACAACACATGCAGTACATTGTCACAACCCAAAGCAGAATTTTTCTTTGAGTTTCTCTAAGGAGACAGAAAATGCATTAAAAAGGCAACATTTTGATGCTAAACAATCAAACAAAGGCTAAAAAAGTGAACTTGTTTTCTTGTCCTACTACACTTAATTTGAAGGCAATTAAAGAAAGCATTGAGCTGAGGCTAAAAATTTGAACTTTTTTGGTTTTCCGACCCTTTCAAAGCAATCAAATAAACAAAGCATTAAGCTAAGACTTGCCCATAACGTAAATCGAAAACCTAATTCATTCATTAAAAAAGAAAAAGAAAAATCCCAATAATAGTTTTAACTATGTAATTACAAACACCACCAATTAGCAAAGCAAAGGAGCCGGAGGAGATGAAGATGGAGATGGAGGAGGAGGAGGACTTACTGTGGAAAAATGGTTTCAGTGTATGGTGGCGGCGGCTTTGGAAAACGACCACTGAAGAGAGAGGCGGTGCGATCAACAAAGGTTTGGAATTGGGTTTATTGAGCTCAATTTTGGGCCGGGTGGGTCTGGCTCAATAGGAGGACAAAGATGAACACTGGCCCAGTCCAATTACAAAAAGAGGCCCACTGGGCTACAAATTTAGGACATGTAATAGTACTAGACACTTGAGCCCATTTATACTATGGAGGAAAATTTGACTTCTGTTTTATTATTCATAGTTGGGCAAAAAAGATCTGAACCCTAAATGTCTGTTTTGGAAAAATCAGAAGGTATCATATAGTTGAGTTACAAGACTCGTCACTTGTTTACTTATTTTCCTCATTTATTATAAATGGTCATATGCCACTTATTTACTTATTTTCCTCATTTATTATAAATGGTCATATGCCAAATTTACATCATGACGTTTTGGTCCACTCAAAATTCCAAAAATAATCAGTTGAGAGATGGAATCATACAATTAGCTTATAAGTATTTTTGTACAATACAATTTAGCTTGGACCCTTTTTTTTTTTTTTTTCCAATTCAACAAAGTCCATGCCAAAAGCCAACATTTCTATTTTGAAAGGGAGGAGAAGTACTATTAAGCTATATTAAGCTATAAGTCCATTGAAAATTTGAGTCAATCACCATGCATGTCCATAATAAAAAGATGCTATTATATTGCGTTGGCCATCCATAAAGAATATATTATATTTGTCCCCCAAAACAAAAGGATTATTTAATAACTATGTACAAAAACATCTTACAAAAATAAAAGGAATATTCATTTTTTTTCTTCCTCTCCTTTTCCTTTTTCCTGTTGTATATATGTTTATGTACACTCATATGTTTAGTGTATCACACTAACAAAACAAGCTGCCTGAAAATGTAAGGCCTATTATCATCTTTGTAGGCAAGGACACATAAGGAAATCTTCTTCTGCATAACTGATGTGAGGATTCCCAGAAACATCAAGAGTGAAATTGTGGAAGAAGAAGAGTGAGAGAGCATCGAATACTGCACTGACATAGAAGAGCATTTAGCACCTTCATGAGATCATTGTTTTTATATATGGTCATAAGGTGCCATCATCGGTTATGATGGCAGTATTAGCAACTCCCCTCTGGTTCAAGGGATGTGGTGCCACAAATTGCCAAGTCCACCTATTCCAACTAATTAAGGTGCATGATGCCACCCAATTCTCTAATTGGAAATTCATTGTGTGATGAAGAAGGTTAATTGGAATTGGCATTAGGGAGGGGTATCAGTATGGTCCGTGTAAAGAAGAGGGCTATGAAGTTGGTGGGAGAGTAGTAGTGATGTTTTATATTGGTCTTCAAAGAGCATATATACCAAATCACTACTTGTACATAAGGGAAAGCATAAAAGATAAGAGGCAAAAAGACTGATTCCAAATCATTTTTTTAGGAAAAAGCAAACGTATAGAGTAGGCAAAGAAAAATGATTCCAAAAAATATATATATAAAAATAAAAAAGGAATGAAACCAGTTAAGCCACTTCGTGAAAAGTATAAAACTTGACTAGGAGTTTATTTCACGGTCTATGAGAATGATGTGGTCATTTTCGACCATATATATAGGATGATGATTATGGATTTAAGGTAAATGAATTGAGTTGAAAGGTTTTGATAATGGGAGATGCCAATAGATTCCATTCCCCTTTCTTTTTTTTCTTTTTTGAAAATTCAAGTTTTTAAGAAAATATGATTGCTTTCACATTCAAATTAAAGATATATTATTTTTCAAACCTAACCTACTTTGGTTAGCTTGTTTTATTCTATTTTATTTCAAATATATATAAATATTTATTTAATTTAGGAATTTAAATTCTATAAGGATTTGGGGTAAAGCCATATGTTTACACCACCAATAATGTTATGTTACATAAAAAAATTTTAAGTTAAGCAATAGACACCTTCACACACAATTCTATAGGCCCTTTTTGCTTAATAATATATATTTAAAAAAAAAATTATTTGACATATTAGCATTGTTTTTTTTTTTTTTTTTTGGTTGAAAAAATAACTTTTTTTGAGCTCGTCTCTTGAAGAGGCAAGATGCACATAAAGATGCTGATGTGGCTATCCCTTCAATGCATGCATAAAACTAGTCTCATTGAGAGTCGAGTTCCAAAAAAAATATGTGGGATAATTACTTCTTCTTTTTTAAACTCGTCTCTTCAAAACTGTAGGAAAAAGAGATAAAATATGTTTGCAATCCATTACTTAGAGATTCTTACGTGCAAAAACAATGATAGGAGAACTCTCTTTCCTTAGGGTAAAACTTAAGTACAGTTCTTTAGGTCAAATACATTAGATTCCTCAATTGAATTCAAACACATGATTACATTAACAAATAAAACACAAACAATGTTATCTTTTTCAAAAATATTTAAATTTAATGTATTTGAATTCAATTAGGAACTTAATATACTTGACCTAAAGAACTGTACTTAAATTTTACTTTTTTCCTTATAATCTGTGTTCCAATGATCTACATGATTTTGGTATTGTTATAAGGTTGTCTTTGTATTTACTTTTTCTCTAGAAGTAACCTTCCCTTGAGCCCTTTCGTGCTCAAGTTTGAGCAAACATTTTAGATTCTTTAATAAAAATCTTCCGATTTCACTATAAAAAAAAAATAAAACATTTACCCAAGATTTTTTTTAATAAATTGTATACAATAATGATATTTCTCTAAGTAGGAACATACATTCTTTATACTCCGGCCAGTTTGTTAAGCTGGAGAAAGCTCGCATTTGTGACCTGGCTTTTGGGGCCTTGACAGGAAATTGAGCCTAACATTTATTTATTTATTTAAAAAAAGTATACACATGAACATTACAGATATTTCACACCACTTGCTGATCTTCTTTCACATTCAAAGGAAGATCTTTTATAAAATGCTTCCTATATCTCTCACAGGCAGCATCAAAGAAGCCAAAGAATAAGAGACAAAGCAGTGCAACTGTGTGCAGGAATATTCCCACCATGCAAAATAATGCAACATGCACAACTCTACCTCCAATCTTTGATTGGTAAAACTAAGTTTCAGTGAATGTGGCAACAGCACAAAGAGAACTTATCAAGCCCATAATGAACCCAACCAATTGCATCATAAAATTGCACTATGTACAGCTATCCAAAAAAAAAAAAATTTGGTATGTCCCCACAAGTGATCAACCAACTGCATTATCTACAGCTATCCAAACCAGCTCTCTCTCTCTCTCTCTCATCTTGCCACATTTTACACAAAATCCTTCATCATGTAGCACAAATGATATAACTGCAGTTATCTTTGCTTGTCTATCAATTTAAACTACCTAATCGGAGGCACTAACTTGTGGTACCATCTTCAAAGATGACGAATCCAACCAAGGCTGGAATGCTCCATGATGTGACAAATTCTGGCACAATATAGCATTTGTCAGCAGTAGTTGACATAAATAGATACACACTAATAAGAACGAAGTCTAGAAACATTGAAAAGTTGCTGAGAATTACAATTACAAAGTTGAAATAGCTTTTGGCTTACAATTCAGATTCAGAACTCATACAAACATTTACAAGATGCACACTTGGAAAAACAAGTAAAACAAAAGTACAAAAATTCAATGAATCAAACATTTCTAAAACTATCATTACAATGAATGACTTTGGTTGAAAGAAAGTGTAATGGTAGCATATAAGAATTGCAAATGCAAACAAATGTGAGGTGCAGGCTATGTACCAGGTGAAGCACGCTTAAAGAAAAAAGAAGAAGCCAAGCCTTCAGTGTGTTTGGAGCATTTTCAATAAGCACAATGCACGCTTTTTTATTTTATTTTTTATATTTCTAGGTGAACATACCAACATGAAATAGTTTAAACAAAACTGGACACATTAAAGTAAAGATCAGGTTGAATAAGGAGCTAAATCAATAGAGAATAATCGACAAACACCTACTTTTGATCCCCATTCAACCAGTGATTACATTATTAATTGCTACCCCAAACTTAAGGAGTTGAGAGGCACATTAAGCTTAGTTGTTATAAGGAGTGGGAGTTTAGTAAATAGAATGGGTGTCTGCTTATTGGCCAATATAGGTCATATACATGGTTCTCTATCAGGCAAATTTTTTTGTAGGAGGAAAGAAAGTGTGAAGACACAATTGGGGTAGAGGGATTTGATGAGTTGCATGACACCATTCATTTTTTTTTTTTTACTGTAACCGCTGAATCTTGAACCAATGATAACATCCTCCACCTTACTCTTACAAGAGGAGAAGGTGCCATTTGAACTAGAGCTCAATTACATAACCCAATATCATACATGAAAGACATAATCTAATATTATTATCCTTAATAGAGGTAATCCACTCAAGAGGAAAACCATATTTACTGGAATGGATCAAATTTATGTGACCAAGGATAGCATACTCTAAAAGATTGAGCACGTAACAAAAAAGATTCTGTCATTACTTATAACACCAGCACCCCGGGGAGATGGGGGTGGGGGTGGGGGGAGGGAGGCCCTACCAGCTCACCCCTATGAAACTTCCTAGAAACTTCCTTACCTTTTCTAGAAGAGTACCATCCATACAACACAAGTGTACAACCTATAATACCCATTTCTCTAACATAGTCGAATAATTGTTACTTTTGCTTTTCTTAATATAAACAATGAAAATAATATTGCAGAGGGTAAATTATAAATAGAAGTAGTTGGAGCTCCCATCAAAGAAGGAAAAAAAGTAATAGATATAAAAGAAACAGCAAGCAATCATATTTGATCATTCTTTAAATTTATGGAAGTGAAACGAAGAGACATGTCACAGTATTGGATCAGTATTTTTTTTTTTTATTCTTTATTTTTAGATACGATAAGATTTGAACCTAGGACATCCGTTTATGTTGAGCTGACTGGAACCTAGATTACAGTATTGGGTCAGTCTTCAATTTGTTGATGTCAAATGATAATCTCCATTCGGTTGTGTTAGCTATATTATATTATGAAACATATCAAACTAGCAGCATGAGATCTAGGAGAATTCAGCAAAATATGAGAGGGTTTGAAGAAACATAAGATTCTCACCGTTAACCAATAGAAAAATCCACGTAGAAGATTCAAAACTTTAGGACGATCACACTCTACTAAATCTATCCTTTTAGCAAGATCTGCAACATTATAAATCAATTCATAAAAGATTCAATAGTATATTTCACTTCAAATTGTAAGAATATTTCGTTCAAACAAGATCCATACAAATAAGAATTATATCAATTTATAAATGTTAAGCTCAATTACAAAAATAAGGAACCAAACACATAGAATTTCTAAAAAAAAATTGAGATTCACTCAACGATACAAATTCTGACCTTTGGTCATACTTGCAACAGTTAAACCCCTTCATGTTACAGTTCCACTCTTTTTACTAACAAATAATAATTTTACTGAAAGAAAGTATGAGGGCATCGGTAAAATACACGGGTAGTATACGCAATTCCATCACATAACATTTTGATGCAGCCATGGAAGATTAATTTGTTACTATTTCAAAACTTCATCTGTTCAAGACTTATTTTGTGGGGCCCACCTGTGAATTTCAATTAAAATAAATGTCGTGTGGTTTTTAAGGTCAAGTTATATGTGTCCTAGGGTTAAAAGTTAAAACAGTTTTTAATTTTTTGTATTCAAGGCCAAAATTGAAATTTCCACAATCCCTGAGAATTAAGGTTATTTTAGTAATTTAATTGAGTCTATATTTTTCTAGGAGATCCTAAATATCTTAGGTTTTATTTTCTTTGAGTCCAAGTTAATCTATTTTTTCTTTTTCTTTTTTGATAACTAATAAATTTTATTGATAGAGAAAAAATGCACCAAGTACACTAGGTGTATACTACGAAGCAACAAAATTAGGCCCTCACAGAACATAGATCAATAAACTCTAGAAATGTAGAAAAAGAAAATAGCTCAGTTGATCACATCCAGTCAGACAAGGTTCTAAGGAATTGCAAATTCAAGTCCATAATAGTCCGTTCACACCCCTAAAAAAATATGAGCATTTTAGTCTTTTACTAATTATTATCTTATTAGGTTTTTAGTTTACTAGTCAAACTAGAAGCCCTAATACTACTAATACAAAAAGAGGTATAAATGTGCACGAAGAATAGATGGAGTTGATCAATAAAATATTAATTGTTCTAGTATTGAGGCACATTGGCCTTCGTGCGTTCTTCTCTCTTTCCTTCTTCTACTTCTTGTGCTACTGTTCATACAACCCTTGAATACTATAAATTTCTCTCTTTTCCCACTACATCACAACTCCAAGTCAAGCCCTTCTTCTTACCTATGGAAACCCTAAAACCTCACGTACTTTCTCTATCAAATAGCCATAAAAAAATAAAATAAAAAGCTCATTAAACCCTACCCAATTTTAAGCCCTAACCTTTACAAAAGATTATTATGTCTGTTTTGTTTCACAAAAATGTGGAGGGAGTAATAATAAACAATGTGTTAGAATGTGTTTTATATGTTTATATCAAAACCAAGATTAATTAAAGAAAGATAAATTAAAAAAAGCATAAATAAAAGTAGCTAGTAAAATCCATATTCAACCTACCCGAATGGTAATCAAGATATGATTTGCCGAGAAGATCTACATCATATACTTTTATCCTTCCACGCAAGTCTCTATGGCGTTGCATTGGTTTGCGATCCTTGTTTTGGTAGTTATTTATATATATAAGGCATGCAAGAGTTCCTAGGTTTATTCGTACTCCCTCTGGTTGTAAGGCATTCTAAGAATTTCCATAAGTTTCTCCCGAAAGTGAGAATTGCCACTTGTAATAGTTCTCTTTGCATGACACGGATTATGTACATCCTTCTCAATGATATGCAAACCAATACAAGCAAATGTCATACATAAAATCGATTGGAAATACATATTAATGAACCAATATAGTACAAGAATCACATATAAAAAGAAATCAAATTAAGCAATGTTGTAGCGAAATTAGATACATACAGCTGAGTTCACTGGCAACTTATTTGTAACACCAAACTTTTTTGTATCAGCTAAAGTTTGATTATCATCATCCTCAAGTTTCACCTAATGACATGCAAACCAATACAAGCTAATTTTGTAAATAAAATCTATTGGAAATACATATTCAAAAACCAATGTTTTTATATAAGTTAAGCAATATAATACAAAAATCAAATGTAAACAGAGCAAATCAGGGAAAATTGTAGCTAAACTATGTACATACAGCTGAGTTTGTTGCAAACTTTGTGGCATGAAGTAAAGTTTCACCAACAACATTTTGAGACTTAAGTCGTTTCCCCCTCTTGGCCAAAATATCCGCAGCAATATCATCTAATTTCCGACGATTCAAGGGCAACAGATAACTTTCCTGATTTACGAGGTCTAATTTCTCCGTCTTTACCGCCTTCAAAACCATTGGTTTACTATGGGGGACTTCCCGTGCAATCCTCCAATCTTTTTCTGTCGGAGTCACTGAGTTCCTCCTATCTTCTTTACTTGGAATCGTTGAGATTATCCTATCTTTTGCTCTTGGAATTGCTGATTTCCTCTTATCTTCTTCTCTAGGAGTTATTGAGGTGCCCCACTCTTCTTCTCTTGGAGTTGCCAAATCCCCTTTATATGCTCCTCTAGGAGTTGCCAAGTTACTCTTATTTTCGTCTTTTAGAGTTGCCCAATTGATCCCATTCCCATCAGAAACTCCATTGTCCTGCCCTTCATACTTTATATGAACAGTTCCAGGGATATCCAGTATATAAGACTTCCCATCTTCCCTCAAATTATCCAAGAACATCTTGTAATGTGGATCAATTTGACAATCACCATCTTCATCGTTTACTGCACCTTCTTTTCCTTCTTCGAATATCTTGTACTGTTGATCCATATAACAATCACCATCTTCATCTTTTAATGCACTTTCTTTTAGATCTTCTTCTTCACTGTACTTATTTAAGGCGTACAAGAAAGTCTTGTAATCCTCATCCATTATTTGACAAAATCCATTCCATGTCTTCAGTGACTTCATGTCAAGGAAATAGTCTGAATCTGAACCTGGAACAAAGGCATTCTCTGTAGCCATAGAGGCTGCCATTCTGGTTTTAGAAACTGCAATACATAAACAAGTCCCAAGAATGAAAACAGGCAATGGGTGCCATTTCTACCATAAATATGTATTGAACAAGGGAAATAAGAAAGCACACAAAATACAGCAAAGTCAAGTAACAATGTAACATTAGCTCCATTGTCATGATTCATGAGCCTCTGAAGCTAGATTAAAAAACACACTATTAGACCTTAATTAGAAAACCAAACAAACTCATAATTGTACAAATAATAAAAAAATTCATGCAAGGGCCTTAGTAACTCCAAAATCCCCAATGGGACTGACTCACTCACTAGTCAATTCAATTTCATGGTAGTTTATGGAAAACCCTACAATTAAATAATTCAACACTTCAAATAAATCAGCAAATAATCACAATTAAAGTTCAATTACGTGATTACAATCATCAATTTCGATTAATAAATAAAAAAAGCAGATTATAAAATGGGGCCTAAAACCTAAACCTAACCCTAACCCTAAAAATGCAGTCTTTTGAATTCCTAAAAGAGCAGAGTCTGATTACATACCTGTCAAAGCTCCACAATTTGAAGATTTCACAGAGAAACCAAATTTAAACCGAAAGCTTTACAATTTCAATTTTTTTATTTTTGGATCTTTTTATTTTTTGGACCTAAGACAAAAATTCTACTCTAAACACACACAGAGTATATATGAATGGAAGATGATCGGCCCAGTGGGCTAGATTTTGAGTTAGTTGTGTTTCACTGGTATTTGGGCCTGTGAATTCACTCGGGCCGAGCTTAAAAATGAATGGGGTTAAGGGAAAATTAAAGGGCCCATTAATGGCCCAAAATCATGCCCTAACCCCTAACCCCTAACACATTTGAAACTCAAAGAGAATCGAAAGCTTCCGAGTTGAGGAATCGGTGAGTCTGCTGCAAGGTCCAGAGAACGTAATCAGGTCTGTTTGGTTAATCAGAAAACCAAAATTCGGAATTTATTTTTTCAACTTTTTTTTTGGTTTTCTGAGTTTTATTGTTTGATTGCTAAAAGCCAAATTCCAAAAACAAAAAGGTGGAAAAGGAGTAAATATGAAATCTTTTGGATATTTCTGGGTTTTATTCTTTGTTTGCTTGATGGGAAAATCGAGGAAAAGAAAATGAAGACAGAAATTTGACTCTCTCTCTTTTAATGAAAAAGTTGGCTGGAGTTAATTTTGAGTGTGTTTCTGTTATTTGGTTCTAAAAATGGAACATTTTGACATTGAATATTTGGGTTCCTTCTAAATATGTAGCACAACTACTTTGAGGTTTATTGTTTTGTGTTTGAGAATTGTGGGGATTCTATTAGTTAGGTTCGTTCTAAATATGTAGCACAACTATTCTAGTTGTTATATAAGCTGTAACTACTTGGCCATGTCTAGGTTTCCTGTCTTATGTTTGAGAATTGTTAGATTTAAAGTATTCCTCTTTTTAAAAGTGACATTTGATTTGGCTGTCAGAATTGAACATTTGCTCGACCGAAATTTTAAATCCTTTTATCCATGGAATTTGACATCTTTGTTAGGAACACCCCTTGAACCTATCAGTAACTTTTTGGATGCATAATACCTGGTTTCTATTATTACTTGTTGGATGCATAACACCTGGTTTTTTTTCTTTTTTTTTGACAAGTAGACACCTGGTTTCCGTAGATTAGTAACTTATAAAATTCTTTGATCAGTCATTTATTTCTAGCATTTGCATTATTATGAATGTAGTAGGTGAAGCCAATTCATTGCTTGAAAACCATTGTAAGAAAAGAAATGATTGAAACTGGGGGATGGGCAAAGTGTTTATCCTCATTTCAAACATAAGCAAGATGAAGATCTGTTGTTTTTCTATTTAGTACATGTAGACCACGATAATAGAATGACAAATGTTTCTTGGAGAGATGTTAGATCAAAATGTTTGACAACACCTTGTTTGGCTTTATAGTAATCATGATATCTATGAAAGATTCAACATATGCTTTTGTGCTTTGTTTTTATTCCTAATATTGTGTCATTTTTGTGTGTGTAGGACTCTACCACAAGATTTTGAAGTATACCACAAGATTTTGAAGTATATTGAACACCGATTTGGACAGTTTTTGTAGAAGCTTTTTGGACAGTTGTACTTTTTGGGTAATTGTTGTTATGCAACCCATTTTCTGATGCTGATGTGGTAAGCCTGCTCCAAGAGATACTTTCAATCCTACCCTGGTACCAGTACTAATTTAATTTCGCAGTGGAAACTGAGAAACGCTAAGCTCAGATCCCATGGCGTGTAACGCCTCAACCTGCCAGTCAAATTGCTACAAAAACGAAGAACCGGAGGTAGTTGTAGTAGTAGAAGAAGATAACTCAACCAATCAGAATCGGAATCTGTGTATGAAGTGCAAGATCAAGGAGCCCATTTCTGGCGACGAGGGGCGGATGTTCTGTGGCGAATGCTTTCGAAGCAACTTGTATGGAAAGTTCAGGCTGGCCATCACCTCCCACGCCATGATTACTCCTACCGATAACGTCCTTGTCGCCTTCTCCGGCGGCCCTTCCTCCAGGTTCCCCCCCTCTCTCTCTTTTCAAAACTCTAAATTAATGGTTCATTTGGATGCAATTATTTAAGAGAATGATTTGGATTTCAGTTTTTGGTTTCAATAACTTCCAATTAAGTTGAAAAAAATGTAAATTTTCTCTATTGATAAAATTATTCATGGGGTGCATATAAGCTTCATTAATATGTGGATTACAAATGATTAGGTATATTGATGTTATTTCAAATCCATAAAGTGTTTTTGTGCGTGCAACCGCGGGTTTACTCTTTAGGGGTGAGTACAAAGGACCCTATCTTGATGACGTTCCCACATCATCAAAAAAAATAATATGTTCTTGGAGCAAAATCTAATATATTTTAAGCACCTTACATTCAAATCCCTTGATTTTTTTTTTTTTCAATCTTCAAGTCCAAATGGCAACCTA
Source organism: Fagus sylvatica (assembly GCA_907173295.1). NCBI lineage: Eukaryota > Viridiplantae > Streptophyta > Magnoliopsida > Fagales > Fagaceae > Fagus > Fagus sylvatica. The sequence goes on from OU015761.1 coordinate 70,311,173, forward strand.
ATGTTAATACATTCTTTCTTTCTTTTTGTTTCAGAGTGGCTCTACAGTTTGTACACGAGATGCAACACAAGTCCCTGAAGAATTTCGATGCAAGTAGAGATAGGTCATTACCGGTGTTTGGTGTTGGAGTTGCATTTATTGATGAAACCTCCATCTCTCCACTTCCTTCTCACGATATCGACAGAGCAATTCAAGATATCAGATCGATTGTGTCCAATCTAGCCCCGCCAATAAAACAGTTGCATGTGGTTCCAATCGAAAATATCTATTCCGGTGACAGGACAGACAGATTGAAGAATTTGCTAGATGCTGTTAGTGATACCACTGGAAAAGAAGATCTTTTGCTACATATAAGGATGCTGTCCTTGCAAAAGGTTCAATCTAGACATTTCCAATACTAGGATATGAGAAAGGCAAGAAGAATCGACTAATCTCATATTTTTTGTTTGTTCTGCAGCTTGCCTCTGAAAATGGATACAACAGGATTGTATTAGGATTGTGCACATCGAGGATTGCTTGCCACGTGATTACAGCCACAGTGAAGGTTTGCTTTTATATACTCTTGAACTAAATGCTTGGTTAGTTTTGAAAAGATGAATGGTTTACTATTTATGATGGGTATGTCAAATTTTGTGAATGGAAAGGCTTTCGTACTTGTATTATTATTGTTTGATATGTAATCAATTTACCAAACAAACTATAAATGAAAAGGACTTTCGTACTTTTATTATGACATCAAGATAGGTACTCAAACAATTGGGTAATTATGATATTCACATGATATTTTAAGTGGTTGATCTTTGAATTCATTATAATTGTAATTTGTTAGCAAGATCAGATATTTTTTTCCTTGTCAAACACTCATCACTGGTGCCCCACTGTTAATCTTTTTTTTTTGCTTGAACAATGTTCTATAAACTGCAGAGAAAATTATCACTTGAGGAGGAATCATGAGCCACATAATTGTAATTAAAGAATTCTTGTGGCCATTTTTTAATTATGAATACATGTTATACCTTTAAAGATTCAAATTAGGGGAGTGTATAGGTGCTTCAGTAAGTGGCATCCTGTAAGACCTCTTCTAAAAGCTTTCTTTTCCAAAAACAATTCTCCGTTACAATGGCTTGTGAACTAGCTATATGTCAAAATCCCATATGGAGGCCAATTGAATCACCTGGTTAACTTGGGGAACGTACATTCTTTTCACACAATATGTATATTACTACTGCAATTTAGCGTCACTTTCATTTGTAAGATGCATTTTTCATGTTTCCCTCAGACACGGATTCCTAATATCCCATTGGAATTATTTCCACAATTTCATATTGTCTGAACTTGCGGTGGTGATCAACAACCCGTCAATCAACTTCAATTAAACATTTAGGGAAGGGGAACTCACTTTAAGAAGTGATGTAAATCTGATGCCTACTCTCCAAGAAAACAATTTATGCATTGTTTGTCAACTTTTCAACTTGCTTATCTGCCTGCCTGATGTTTTTCAGGAAGGCTGCATCGTCATATTTTAATTTAAAGTCTTTTCTCTTTAATATGCTTTCTTTTTACATCAATTATGGAATGAGGGAAAAAACAGCTGAATTTTTAGTAAGCACCAATTATATTTTCATCTCATTGAAAAATACTGGTCAATGTGGGAAGGCGTCTTGTGCTGTTATAAATTTATAATTACATTTTTTTTTTTCTAACAGGGCCAAGGTTATTCTTTGCCGGCAGATATACAATATGTTGATGCAAGGTGGGAGATCCCAGTAGTGCTTCCACTCCGTGATTGTCTTGCACAAGAGCTGAACGTGCTTTGCCGCCTTGATGGGTTTGTATTTCATGCCTTTGTCCATATCTCCGCATAATCTTTTGTCCTTCAAAATTTGTTCTTTTATATGATTATAAATGAAATCATCTATTTAAATCAAGTCATATTTATTCATTTTGCATAAAGTGTTCTTATATATTTGATATAATAGGACAATACACACACACACACACACACACATCAACTAGGAAAATGAATAAATCTAGTCTGATTTATTCATTGATGATTCTCATCTCACCTTGACAGGACAGTTTAAAGACTGTGGAGTTGCTTAAAGGTCCTTGTACTGGCATCAATGGCTTGGTATCATCATTTGTAAGACTATTGCAGGTAGACACTGGGGCTTGCATGTCTCCTATTTCTTTTAAAATATTTGTTAAGAGTGTTAGACTGGTTGAAAAACATGATTCCTGTGTTGTTCATCACAGTTGAGAGGATTTATGGGTGTAGAAAGGCTACCTCACTCCTTTTCTACTTTGGAGGAATTTCTACATTTGTGTAACTTTAGATGACATTTGTAGCATCCCTAGTACACTGCCTGTGTACATGGAGAGTATGCTCTTTTTCAATTTTCAATAAAAATCTTCAATTGCCTTATGAAAAAAACAGCCCAATGTGGCTCTTATGGAGGGAGAGAAATCAGCGGGCTTTTGAGGATTCTGAACGGCACTCTGCGGATAAAATTCTGCTTCGTACCCTTATGAGTATGTTTCTAGGCTTTCTTTCCCTTCTATTTGTTTTATTGATGACAAATGTTGCTTTTCCTATATATTCTGTACTAGGTTTTTTCATCAATAAAATTTTATTACTTATCAAAAAAAAAAAACAGTGTTGCCTTTGGATTATATGTGATTTGTTCAATTTTTGGATGGATTATAAAATTTTTTGGAATTTTTTTCCAGGAAGAAAATCCTTCCCGTGAGTGCACGATTGTCAGAACAGCTGGAAAGCTTACTCCATTTCATTTCAACAGGATTCCAGAGAACGATGACTCTATCATCCCTTTGGCAACCCGAAGGCGTCAAAAGAGATATAATCTAAAGCCTAATGAGTCGATATCCTCAGAGTCATTCTGTCCTATCTGCAATAGCCCACTCAACAAATCTGACTCACTAAGATTGAGCAATCTTGGGAGCTGCCAAACAAGCTCTGATAGTTTGGGCACTGCCTGCTGTTCAAGTTGCCGCTTTCAGATACTTCCAAATGATCCCTCATCGATGGAGCACTTCTATTCTCTTTTACCCCAGCCATTGGTTGCCCGAGCAAAGCATAGTAGCTATGACAATCTTAGTTTGCTTAGGTGAGAATTTTCATCTACCATCAGCAGTAACTATTAGATTTTTTATTTGGGGTTTACTCGTGTCTCAGTCCTTGGAACTTCTATAAAAATCTTGATCTCAGATTGGGCATGATAGTATAGTTGGTGTTTGTGTGTGTGTGTGTAGATGGATAGATGTGTTTGTGTGTGTGTGTGGATGGATAGATGTCAAGTGTAAAATAAAAGAATAATGTAGGATGCTAGGTGAATTGGAGCAGATTTGGTACCTACTAAAACAACTTTTTAGAAAAGGGAAGAATAAAAAATGTTGGAGATCATTGTATCATCCTTTTTGACTGCAAACTTGAAGATGTGGAAAAGAAGTTATTCATATGTCATAAACGTTAGTTATGGAGATGGCATTTTTGAATGGAGGCAATCTACTTGTTGATCTGCTACCGAATGGGGATCACTTGTCTGCATTTGTGTTCTGAGATTGTTTGCAAGATATTTGCTACATTTTGTCTTCTGCACTACAAGTCTTTTGGTACTTTAGTTGCATCTTTCTCCTCCCATTGCAATATTAACATGTAACATGGGACCTGATACAATTCAAGTAGTATAGAATTAGTGGTGTGAGTGTCCTAAATTTATTGGTAAAACGTAACTTAAAACTTTTCTATATAGTGTCAGCATCTTGTCACAGTTTTAACCTATTTTTGTGTGGAATTGTTGTTTTCAGGGAGCAAATACAAGATTGCCTACTTTCAGACAGTGAAGATGAAAGTTGAATTGACTTGCCCTTTTTGAGGGTCCTCAATTTTTTAAGCATATAATTTTAATGTATTTTGATAATTGGATAGTTGGGGTGAGGGGTTATGAACCTTGATTCTCCTTAGCTACAAGGCTCTTGGCTTTTTTTCAAGTGTATAATTCATTGTTGGTGTTGGGTGCTATTACATATTGCTCAGTTAGACAGCTCCACAAATGAACAAGAATCTGATATTATTTGCTGGCATCAATTGCCTGCCTTATGAATGACATCATAGCTTTCATGTCTGAGATTATATATAAATGGCTATCATATAGTTTTCAAAGTACTGAGAAGCTTAGGATTCAAATCTTTTGTACTTGAATTGGAAAGATATTACTACTAGTTTGTTGCAATGCTTACTATTTTTACGTATATAATTTTTGTGCCTGAAAGAGAAATATACTTGTAAAGTGGATGTGATATTACTAGTTGGTTGCAATGCTTAATGCTCTTACACCTTATATGTGGTTGGATCTGCTACTCTTCGTACTAAAAGAACGAGGGAAGGGAAGAAATTGTGTTAACTGTAAAACTCCAGCAAACCATCTCTCTCTCTCCCTCCCTCCCTTGTCATAACTCATAAGAATCAAATCCAAGTATATTGGTAGTAAATAAGGATGAATAATCAAGCTTGTATTATGTCCATTTCAAAAGGTTCATGTAATGGTTGCCAACAATAAGGATTAAAGACCCTTATTTCTCAATTGATCTCAGCACTATAAGGATTTTATTTGAGATTTTCATATAATTTTCTATTATATTTTTTATATTATTAGTAACAAATTTATCAAGAGATTTTATTTGAGATTTAATTAATTTTTCTATTCTTCTCTCTCTCTCATAATTTTTTCATTTCCTGATTGATATTTTTTAGTAGACATTTCTAATTAAAAAATATTTACAAGAAAAGAAACATTATTTATTATTTAAATTTATAATATGACAAGGATAAAATAAATTTTAAAGCATAGAACAATAGAATATAATTTATTAAATGCATTATAATCTTCACTTAATAATAGAATCATCTAACCCATGCAAAGATGGATTAAACATATAATTCGATGAATTACTATTAACCAAACCAATATTAATTTCTTATAGAGAATCGAATATCATGGTCTAGACATAAAATTTATAAAAAGATGAAATGTTATTCTTTTTTAAAAAGTGAGGTTTAATTTTCCTAGGGTAAGGTGATATTTTGATATCTGACACTGCTATCGTCAATAATAATTCTCTACAACGCACTTACAACATATTTTTTGGGTGAAACCGTGAAACATGGTTTGAGTTGGGTTGGATTTCTACTTAGAATAGTTTGGAAGTCTTCTAGAAGATGGGGAAAGAGTGCATAACCCACTAATTTGATTTTGATTTTTTTTTTTTTGTAAAACCAATTATTATATACAATTTTTATGCCTTTTAATATTGGATCCTATGGACAATTATGGATTCGTTGTAATTGCTTTAATTTTTTATACAGTAGAAGTCCCAATCCAAGTATAAGTCATGTAATCTCCGCCTTCTGGTACTATTGCTGATCCGACGACTTAGGCTGTGGGATCACCTCGGAAGCTGGTTGTTGCATCATGATGGATTTTTTAAAAAAATATATATATATAAGAAACAAAAATTGAACAGAATGGGATGGGAATTTTTTTAACCCTAGGGAAATTGGGAGGGATAGCAAATCCTTGAGGGAGGGGTGGGGTTGTTTATATAGTGTTTCGGGGGGGTGGGGGGGGGGTAAGGGATAGAGACACGTTGTTCGATAGTATAGGATGGGTTTGTGATATGGTTGCGTGGTCGTTGTGTTATTGGGTTTAGGCTCTCGTTTTTTAGGGTTTTGTGGGTTTAGGTGTTTTGTTGTTGTTTTTGGGCCTGAAATGAAATCATTAGCAGTTGATCTATGCGATTCAGATCTACTTATGAATCATTTTTGAGAGAGAGAGATCCGAGAATATGATTTTTTTATTTTATTTTTTTTCTTTTATTAATGATGTGGCAAGACACCGTAACAAAATGGGTGGTGTGGAGATGTGATTAGGCGCTTACCTGGTAGCTAACACTTAACAACAAACTGACTAACGGGGATGGACGGAAGAGATATTTTGAAACGAAATCAAACTTAAGAGATCAAAATGAAAATTTTTAAAGTTAGGAGGCCAAAATGAAAACTGACTAAACGTAAGAGACCAAAAGTGGAATTTAATCTATATATATATATATATAGATTAGTGTTTAGGATTAGTTATTTATAGAGGGTTAGCATTAGTTGTTATTGATTAAATTATTATTATTAAATACTTTATATGGCCCATGCATACTAAAAATATGGATAAAAAAAAAAATCTGAAATTAAGCATTAGACGTGTATAACTTTGTATATATGTCAAATATGTATTCCACATAAAAGTCTAAAACTTGAAAGATAAAAGAAGAGAGAAGAAGAAGAAGAAACGCAGCAATAGAAGAAGAGTAGTGCACTGCCCCACTGATTGCCCTTGAAGACTCTCTTCTTCTTCTTCATTTTTTTTTGGTATACTGATTTTTTTTTAGACCTTTCCAAGGAGTGGTATGCCCAAATCCATCATTGGGACTTCATCAAAAAGCACCTAGATGCTAACAGGGAACCACCCATCTATGTGATCAAGACATTTAATAAGTACTTTTCTATCCCTTTCCTCCACAATGATCAGTTTGGCGTGCCAGTCGAAATCGACCGTCCACACAATGTACACGATGATAGCAGTATCATTGAAACATTTGAACCTGTTGCGAGAAAGTAGGTCCTCCATCAACACTTTATGGTCTTCAAATCATGTGTTGGTTAAGAACACAAATGAGCACAACATGTTCAATGAATAGCTCATTTGTGTTCCTAACCAACACAAGACCGTCGCAACAAGGCAATGATATGCTATCATTGTGTACATTGTGTGGACGGTCGATTTCAACTGGCACGCCAAACTGATCATTGTGGAGGAAAGGGATAGAAAAGTACTTATTAAATGTCTTGATCACATAGACGGGTGGTTCCCTGTTAGCATCTAGGTGCTTTTTGATGAAGTCCCAATGATGGATTTGGGCATACCACTCCTTGGAAAGGCATAAGCACTGAACAAGCTAGTGGTACATTTGAAGACAACCCAAATTGTTCTGATGATGCAGCCATCTCTATGTATTTCTGCAAAGGGAAAAAAATAAAAGTTCGTTACTGAGAACATAATGAAAGGGAAAATCCGACAAAAGCCACAAATTGTTTAAGCAGTAAAGCTTGGCCAATTTTACAAAGCTGCTTTCTTCCTTTGGGATTCTACAGACTGACCAACCCAAACAACAATGTGCATAAGAGCATTTGAGCCTGAGCATGATAATAAACAGCAAAGTATCATCATTCTAGCATTGCACATGAAAGAAGACATATCAATATTTCAACCATGGACAACTTTCTTTCTTTCTTAGTAAGTCACAAAAACCTGCTTAAGACAGCTACAAACTGTGTTAAGAATGAGAATGCATTTTTTTTTAAGTGTCTAGACATGATTCAATAAATTAACCAAGAAAGTTGTGACATACTCTAGATTCGACTATAGCACTCTACTCAGTTGCAAACAACTTGAATCAGCATATAGTGTGTGTGAGTGTGTATAATAGTATTATCACAAATCAGGAACATATAAAACCAATTTTGACATAACATTAGTCAAATAGCTTTCATCCTTACTCAAAGAGTGGACAGTAGATGTTGTAATTTACACTCGAAAAGGGTAAAATAACCAAGCCACAATAAGTTAGAGCAAATCCTATAGAAGAACTGTTTTCAGTTAGAAGTATACCTTCAAAAACTCTGCAACTTTTGCAGCAAGATGCTGCTGCTCAAAGGTACATTGTTTTCCATGCCAGGTGAAAATTGAAGAGCCAGATTGAAGGAAAAAACAGTCCATAGAGTTCAATGATCTTGCGGCCTAAACAAGAATAACATATGTATGTATATTTCTGTTAGAATAACAACCAGAGGACTCAAATGAGGATCAATGTCTTGTAAATATGTAACTTAAGAACAGTTTGCATTTGCAATGGAGAAAGGGGAGGGGAGTTAGCCTATTCATGTTACTGGATCACTTACCTTATAATCATATTGTAAAAATATAAAAATAAAAATTATATATTATCACTAGCCTCTTCACGCGTGCTACGCACGTGTTCAAAGGCTTTTTTTAATTAAAAAATATATCATTTTTTAAGTCATAAAACTCAACATGTTCAGAGGTCATTTTAAATATAAATATTGTAAGGTGTTAAAAATTTAAACCTTTGACAAAAATGATTTTATTTTAGAAAATTTGATTGATTTATAATAAAGAAAAAACCAATGAGAACATACTGCATCAACTTGCACTGCTTTATTGTTATGAATGGAAGTTCCCGATATTTGAATGAGAGCAACAGAATCTGCCTTGTAACTTGTAAGTTCATCCGTCAAACCTTTGTCAGTGATAAATTTTTTGTAACCAGAGCTCAAACCTCCCTAAAGTTGAAAACCAATTAATTACCACAGTTAGCTATGAACCCCCTTGTTGAGACAAAACTCATATCTCATGATTATAATTAAATCTTGATATACAAGGTGAATTCTCGTGCAAGCTAAGCAGGATACCTTAAGGACCACCATAGGTTGAAAAAGTTTAACAAATTGTGGTGGCTCTTCACCTTGAAATATTCTACCCTGCAAGAAGCACTCATTAAATGCAAGTCTAAAGGGTCACATTCCACAACTTGAATAAAGATAATATGCTACCTGAACACCTCTCCCCTTACATGAGTTGAACATCCTTTTAGAAAACTTATAAGCCGTCTTTTGGTCCTCCTGAATTGGGTAATATAATAAAGTCATTCTTTTTTACAGTTATAAAAAAGAAAAAAAGAAAAATAATAAATAAATAAAACAATTAAAAGCGACCAGCAACAGGGAGCTAAAAAAGTGAAGGAAAATATTAGCACTCTTTTCTTTTATGCAATCATTAGCAAAATGTAAATGGACGCAAGTTACAAGTTGAATAACAAATCATTTCAAGAGTAGGGAGAGCACAAAACGGTGCCATACTATAGCGTATCATGATTCAACTTTATGATGACTCATATGAGGTGAAAATTAAAAGCTATATAAAACTCACAAATAAACCAAGTTATGCAAACATTTTCAAAGTTCCATTAACAAAGAAAGTTTGAAGTTGCAAATATTATGGCTTATCGAAAGGAGACACATCACACACCATGTAGTACAAGATCTTAGATTCATACTAATACATTATCAAAACTAAAAATAAATAAATAGAATTTTAAAAATTAACAAATAACAAATAAGAAAAAAAAAAAACAGAAGGAACCGCAATTATTCATAAAAGAAATATGTAAAATTAGTTTTCCCAAGCAATTTGACATGCAGGAGCACAGAATATGAAAAAGTTTAGATGCTTTTCCCCATAACATGGATTGCTGACTGCAATATAAAGAAGTGCTGTCTTTCAGGTGGTAGATAATGGTGAAGAGCAAAAGCAACAACTGAGTAGGAGAATGAGGACTGAGGATGGAAGAATTATCTGCCCTAGATAGTGGATTTACAAAAAACAGAAACTGTACATAGTGGAAGTGAAGTCATGGGCTTAAGACTCATTGGGTGCTTTTGTAATCTATCATTAAAAAAAAAAAAAAAAAAAGGTACTTGCATAAAGAATTACATATTACCGCAAGGAAGGGTTTGAAGATACATCTCTCTGCATAGTATATTGCAAGAATTGCATGTAACTGTATGAAGCTAATCTTTTAAAAAAATTTAACCCAAACTAGAACAATGTAATTTACCTCAATGCTGTCCTTTCCAAACCAACAGCACTCAAAGTACCCTTTTTCCCTATCACCAGCAGGGTAGGTATAGCGAACAATGTAGCAATCCCCACTATAAGATTTACCAAAATCCTCTTTAGGCAACAGAGTCTGGGCACTGCCATCGATGCGCCATACCTAGGGAAAAGGCAATATCAATGTTTTGAAAGTTACTCGAATCGAACCAGCCAAATTAATCAATTCATTTCCAAAAGCAAGGATAAATATATATATATATAAACCAGACCTTCATCTCTCCACCTCTATCAAACAAAGGTGGGACTTCCTTGTTTACAGGCACACTTTTTGTCATGTCCTTGACACCAACCCCTTGTTGCTTCAACAGAGCTAGCAATGCACAAAATACAATATTTGATCAGATTAACCAGATATTCCAGTTTAATTTACAGATGAGGAAATGACCACTACCTGCAACTTTGCCTCTTCTTTCCTCATTCCTAGGAGTGGCAGAGCCAAAGCTAGACATTGCCTGAAAGCCCTTTTTGTACTGTTTCTAGCAGAAAAGACAAAAAGTGTGTTTTTTAAACACCTGTGTAACTGTGTTGATTCTGGTATTCTACAAGACTCAACTGCATGAGAGAAGAAATGGGGAAGGTTAAAAAGATGTCAAGAACAAACTCAGTAAAATGGGGGCCTACTATGTACATTATAGCTATAGCTAACAACATAGTCTATAATGTGTTAACGATATTAGCCACTTTAGATAATCTCCCATGCATCAGATAATCTCTTGGTTAGACAATATTGAAGATGTAAGTAATATAATTTACTCTTATCCCTGAAGGTCAGGAATGCAAACCTAATTAGATTTTTTATGCTGCCTGACAAACGTTTAAAATCAACATGAGATCATTGGATATTATTGAAAGATTAAGTAAAGACACCAAGAGATGCAGTATGTGCAATTGCAGTATGTACAACTATCATTGGATATTATTTAAAATCAACTGTGTGCAGGAATATTCCCACCATGCAAAATAATGCAACAGCACAACTCTACCTCCAATCTTTGATTGGTAAAACTAAGTTTCAGTGAATGTGGCAACAGCACAAAGAGAACTTATCAAGCCCATAATGAACCAAACCAATTGCATTATGTGCAATTGCAGTATGTACAACTATCCAAAAAATAAAATAAAAAATTGGTATGTCCCCACAAGTGATCAACCAATTGCATTATGTACAGCTATCCAAACCAGCTCTCTCTCTCTCTCTCCCATCTTGCCACATTTTACACACAAAATCCTTCATCATGTAGCACAAATGATATAACTGCAGTTATCTTTGCTTGTCTATCAATTTAAACTACCTAATCGGAGGCACTAACTTGTGGTACCATCTTCAAAGATGACGAATCCAACCAAGGCTGGAATGCTCCATGATGTGACAAATTCTGGCACAATATAGCATTAGTCAGTAGCAGTAGTTGACAAAAATAGATACACACTCATAAGAACGAAGTCTAGAAACATTGAAAAGTTGCAGAGAATTACAATTACAAAGTTGAAATAGCTTTTGGCTTACAATTCAGATTCAGAACTCATACAAACATTTACAAGATGCACACTTGGAAAAACAAGTAAAACAAAAGTACAAAAATTCAATGAATCAAACATTTCTAAAACTATCATTACAATGAATGACTTTGGTTGAAAGAAAGTGTAATGGTAGCATATAAGAATTGCAAATGCAAACAAATGTGAGGTGCAGGCTATGTACCAGGTGAAGCACGCTTAAAGAAAAAAGAAGAAGCCAAGCCTTCAGTGTGTTTGGAGCATTTTCAATAAGCACAATGCACGCTTTTTTATTTCATTTTTTATATTTTTAGGTGAACATACCAACATGAAATAGTTTAAACAATTTTTTATATATATATATATATTTTATAGGTAAAATAGTTTAAACAAAACTGGACACATTAAAGTAAAGATCAGGTTGAATAAGGAGCTAAATCAATAGAGCATAATCGACAAACTCCTACTTTTGATCCCCATTCAACCAGTGATTACATTATTAATTGCTACCCCAAACTTAAGGAGTGGAGAGGCACATTAAGCTTAGTTGTTATAAGGAGTGGGAGTTTAGTAAATAGAATGGGTGTCTGCTTATTGGTCATATACATGGTTCTCTATCAGGCAAATTTTTTTGTAGGAGGAAAGAAAGTGTGAAGACACAATTGGGGTAGAGGGATTTGATGAGTTGCATGATACCATTCATATTTTTTTTTTTTACTGTAACTGCTGAATCTTGAACCAATGATAACATCCTCCACCTTACTCTTACAAGAGGAGAAGGTGCCATTTGAACTAGAGCTCAATTACATAACCCAATATCATACATGAAAGACATAATCTAATATTATTATCCTCAATAGAAGTAATCCACTCAAGAGGAAAACCATATTTACTGGAATGGATCAAATTTAGGTGACCAAGGAAAGCATAATCTAAAAGATTAACCTATAATACCCATTTCTCTGACAGAGTCGAATAATTGTTACTTTTGCTTTTCTTAATATAAACTATGAAAATAATATTGCAGAGGGAAAATTATAAATAGAAGTAGTTGGAGCTCTCATCAAAGAAGGAAGAAAAGTAATAGATATAAAAGAAACAGCAAGCAATCATATTTGATCATTCTTTAAATTTATGGAAGTGAAACGAAAGAGACATGTCACAGTATTGGATCAGTATTTTTTAGATACGATAAGATTTGAACCTAGGACATCTGTTTATGTTGAGCTGACTGGAACCTCGATTACAGTATTGGGTCAGTCTTCAATTTGTTGATGTCAAATGATAATCTCCATTTGGTTGTGTTAGCTATATTATATTATGAAACATATCAAACTAGCAGCATGAGATCTAGGAGAATTCAGCAAAATATGAGAGGGTTTGAAGAAACATAAGATTCTCACCGTTAACCAATAGAAAAATCCACCGTAGAAGATTCAAAACTTTAGGACGATCACGCTCTACTAAATCTATCCTTTTAGCAAGATCTGCAACATTATAAATCAATTCATAAAAGATTCAATAGTATAGAATATTTTGTTCAAACAAGATCCATACAAATAAGCATTATATCAATTTATAAATGTTAAGCTCAATTACAAAAATAAGGAACCAAACACATAGAATAGCTTAAAAAAAAAAAATTGAGATTCACTCAACGATACAAAATCTGACCTTTGGTCATACTTGCAACAGTTAAACCCCTTCATGTTACAGTTCCACTCTTTTTACTAACAAATAATAATTTTACTAAAAGAAAGTATGAGGGCATCGGTAAAATACACGGGTAGTATACGCAATTCCATTACATAACATTTTGATGCAGCCATGGAAGATTAATTCGTTACTATTTCAAAACTTCATCTGTTCAAGACTTATTTTGTGGGGCCCACCTGTGAATTTCAATTAAAATAAATGTCGTGTGGTTTTTAAGGTCAAGTTATATGTGTCCTAGGGTTAAAAGTAAAAACAGTTTTTAATTTTTTGTATTCCAGAACTTTTGAGGACAAGGAAAGAAACTTGCTGGACCTTAAATTGAAATTTGATGGAATGGTCAAATGCACTTGAATCTTTTTCCTATTTTTGATTTTTTGAATTGTGCTTTGTAACTCATTCTAGGTCCTAGCACACTCCCTTTACTAGGGCATAATTTTTGATGCAATAAAACGTTTTATTACCTATCAAAATTTTTTTTTTTGTATTCAAGGCCAAAATTGAAATTTCCACAATCCCTGAGAATTAAGGTTTTTTAGTAATTTAATTGAGTCTATAATTTTCTAGGAGATCCTAAATATCTTAGGTTTTATTTTCTTTGAGTCCAAGTTAGTCTATTTTTTCTTTTTCTTTTTTGATAACTAATAAAATTTATTGACAGAGAAAAAATACACCAAGTACACTAGGCGTATACTATGAAAAGCAACAAAATTAGGCCCTCACAGAACATAGATCAATAAACTCTAGAAATGTGGAAAAAGAAAATAGCCCAGTTGATCACATCCAGTCAGACAAGGTTCTCAGGAATTGCAACTTCAAGTCCATAATAGTCCGTTCACACCCCTAAAAAATATGAGCATTTTAGTCTTTTACTAATTATTATCTGATTAGGTTTTTAGTTTACTAGTCAAACTAGAAGCCCTAATACTACTAATATAAAAAGAAGTATAAATGTGCACGAAGAATAGATGGAGTTGATCAATAAAATATTGATTGTTCTAGCATTGAGGCACATTGGCCTTCGTGCGTTCTTCTCTCTTTCCTTCTTCTACTTCTTGTGCTACTGTTCATACAACCCCTGAATACTATAAATTTCTCTCTTTTCCCTCTACATCACAACTCCAAGTCAAGCCCTTCTTCTTACCTATGGAAACCCTAAAACCTCACGTACTTTCTCTATCAAATAGCCATAAAAAAATAAAATAAAAAGCTCAATAAATCCTACCCAATTTTAAGCCCTAACCTTTACAAAAGATTATTATGTCTGTTTTGTTTCACTAAAATGTGGAGGGAGTAATAAATAAACAATGTGTTAGAATGCGTTTTATATGTTTATCATATCAAAACCAAGATTAATTAAAGAAAGATAAATTAAAAAAGCATAAATAAAAGTAGCTAGTAAAATCCATATTCAACTTACCCGAATGGTAATCAAGATATGATTTGCCGAGAAGATCTACATCATATACTTTTATCCTTCCACGCAAGTCTCTATGGCGTTGCATCGGTTTGCGATCAGTTATTTCATGCAAGAGTTCCTCGTACTCCCTCTGGTTGTAAGGCATTCTAAGAATTTCCATAAGTTTCTCCCTAAAGTGAGAATTGCCACTTGTAATAGTTCTCTTTGCATGCCACTGATTGTGTACATCCTTCTCAATGATATGCAGACCAATACAAGCAAATGTCATACATAAAATCGATTGGAAATACATATTAATGAACCAATATAGTACAAGAATCATATACAAAAAGAAATCAAATTAAGCAAGGTTGTAGCGAAATGAGATACATACAGCTGAGTTCACTGGCAACTTATTTGTAACACCAAACTTTTTTGTATTGGCTAAAGTTTGATTATCATCATCCTCAAGTTTCACCTAATGACATGCAAACCAAAACAATCTAATTTTGTAAATAAATCTATTGGAAATACATATTCAAAAACCAATGTCTTTTTTTTTATGAGTTAAGCAATATAATACAAAAATCAAATGTAAACAGAGAAAATCAGGGAAAATTGTAGCTAAACTATGTACATACAGCTGAGTTTGTTGCAAACTTTGTGGCATGAAGTAAAGTTTCACCACCCACATTTTGAGACTTCAGTCGTTTCCCCCTCTTGGCCAAAATATCCGCAGCAATATCATCTAATTTCCGACGATTCAAGGGCAACCGATAACTTTCCTGATTTACGAGGTCTAATTTCTCCGTCTTTACCACCTTCAAAACCATTGGTTTACTATGGGGGACTTTTTTTTTTTTTTTGATAAGTAAAAATTTTATTGAAAAGACCAAGTACACTGGCCGTATACTTGGTAAAGAATACAAAAAGGCTCAAATAGAGCAATAGTCAATCAGATCCAACAAATTGGAGAAACTAAACAAGCCTGTAGCTGACAGCCAGTCAAATAAATAACGATAAAACTGAAGCTTCAGCTCAACAATGTTGAGTTCACAACCCTCAAACGTCCTCCCGTTGCTCTCCCTCCATAAACACCACATTATGCAATGAGGAATGAACCTCCAAACCACCAACTTCTGATGGCATCCCATACTCCATTGCCAACAGTCAAACAGCTCTAGAACCCTCCTTGGCATTACCCAAGAAATCCCAAACCAAACAAAAATCATATCCCTTAATTCCTTAGCATACGCGCGGTGGAGAAGTAAGTGATCCACGGACTCCCCATCAGCCTTACACAGGCAGCACCAACTTACCAGGATGAGGCCACGCTGACGTAAATTATCCGCTGTTAAGATCTTCCCCGAAGCAGCTGTCCAAGAGAAGAAAGCGACCCTTGGGGGGACCTTAACTTTCCAAATGCTTTTCCAAGGAAAGAGACCACCTCCAGGAGAACTAAGGACTTTGTAGTAAGACTTTACATGAAAGCCTTTAGTCAAAGAAGGCCTCCAACACATCCTGTCCTCCTCATTTCTTTTAATAATGGTTGAATATAATAATTCCAGGAAGGAAGATATGGTCCCAATCTCCCAATCCTGCACTGTCCGAGTAAAATTTACCTCCCAATGAGCATCTTCCCCCCTAAAAAGAATGGAATCAGCCACAGTTGCATCTTTAATACAAGCAAGGCAATACAAACCCGGAAAGGCTTCCTTTAGAGGTACATCAATGCACCACACATCATCCCATAACCGAATACGAGACCCATCCCCCACCTTAAACTTCACAAATCTAGAGAAAGTATCCCATCCAGCACGAATAAATTTCCACAATCCCACTCCATGCGACCCCCTAGAATTTTTGGACATCCACCCCCCTTCCATAGAACCATACTTCTCCCTAACCACCTGCCTCCAGAGAGCCTATCTTTCTAACCCATATCGCCACAACCATTTTTCCTAGCAAAGCTTCATTGAACAATCTAAGATTCTTTATAGCCAGACCGCCATTAACATAAGGGCTACAAATCAAATCCCACTTAACCAAGTGGAATTTTACATTTTCCTTAGAACTCCCCCATAGGAAATTTCTTTGAATTTTGTCAATACGCTTAGCCACGGCAGCTGGAATAGGAAAGAGAGACAGAAAATAAGTAGGTAAGTTGGACAGGGTACTTTTTATCAAAGTAAGCTAACCACCTTTTGAAAGATACAACCGCTTCCACCCCGCCAAGCGACGCTCCATTTTTTCCACAATTGGATTCCAAATATTCTTCGATTTAAAGGAAGCCCCCAAAGGTAGACCCAAATATTTCATGGAAAGAGTCGACGTTTTACACCCCAAAATATCTGCTAACTCTTCTAACAAAGGCACCTCACCAACTTGAACCAATTCAGATTTGCCTAAGTTGATTCGCAACCCAGAAGTAGTTTCAAACCAGATAAGAAGAGAACGCAAGTGTGACAAACGGTCCGAAGTGGCCTCACAAAAAATGAGGGTATCATCAGCAAATAAGAGATGAGAAATCAGCGAAGGAGCATGATTATCCCTACTCACAGAAAATCCAGAAATCATTCCCGCACCAATAGCCTTATCGATCAGTCTACTTAATGCCACCATGACAATAACAAACAGCATGAGGGACAAAGGGTCCCCTTGACGAAGCCCCCTAGTGCTCGGAAAAAATCCACACGGGCTACCATTGACCAAGATGGAGAAACGCACTGAGGAAATGCAAAAATAGATCCACCTCCTCCATTTTTCCGAGAACCCACATCTCCGAAGCAAATACAGAAGAAACTCCCAATTAACATAATCGTAGGCCTTCTCCAAGTCCAGCTTGCATAAAACACCTGGGACGTTTGCTTTAAGCCTGCTATCAAGGCACTCATTAGCAATAAGCACCGAATCCAGAATCTGCCTACCCTTCACAAAGGCATTCTGAGATGGAGAAATAATATCCCCCAACACCACACTTAATCGATTCACCAATAACTTAGCAATAATCTTATACATACCACCGACTAAGCTTATGGGTCTAAAATCTTTAATCTTACCCGCCCCGTGTTTCTTGGGAATAAGAGAGATAAAAGTAGCATTGAGACTCCTTTCAAAGGAGCAATACTCATGAAATTCATAGCAGACAGCCAACATGTCATTGCGAACAACACCCCAACATTGCTGGAAAAAGGCTAAGGAGAATCCATCTGGGCCCGGAGCTTTGTCTCCATTACAACCCTACACAACATAAACAATCTCACTCTCCTCAAAAGGACGATCAAGCCAGGCAACTTCTTCTTCAGATATACTTGTAAACTGAATGCCATCTAGCATAGGTCTTCTATACCCATTCTCCATGTACAGCTGCTCATAGAATTGAGAAATGTGGTCTCGTATCTCATCTTGGTTAGTGGATGGAATACCATTGATAAGAAGCTTACCTATGGTGTTGGCATTCCGATGAGAATTCGCAACCCAGTGGAAGAATCTTGAATTCTTACCTCCCTCTTTAAGCCATAGAGCCCTAGACTTTTGTCTCCAACTTATCTCTTCCATTAGAATAACTTTGTCCAGCTCTATTGCAGTCAGCTTCCTTCTCCCCTTTTCCTCCACATCTAATGGTCTTGTGTCCGTCACTGCATCAATCTCCCTTAAGGCAGCCATCAGCTGCTGTTTTTGCACGGAAATATGCTCAAATTCTGTATCATTCCAAATTTTTAAATCCGCCTTGAGAGCCTTCAATTTGTAGGCAAAAACATAACTTGGCGTGCCCATGACTGAATAGGACTCCCACCAAGATTTAACCTGATCCCCAAAACCCTCCGCCTTCAACCACATGTTTTCAAACCGGAAGGGACGCCTTCCTCTCCGAATAACCCCACACTCCAACAAAACAGGGAAATGATCGGAATTCAATCTAATCAACCTTTTCTGACAAATATTAACAAAACCTTCATCACAATCAGATGTGAAAAGGAAACGATCAAGTATTGACATGGAACTAACTTCCCTGTTATTGGTCCAAGTAAAGTTGCCCCCTGACAGTGGCAGATCAACCAGTCCATGGACGGAGATAAAATCCAAGAAGTCATGCATTGCTGGAGAGAAAGTGTCATAACCCACCCGTTCTAAAGGGAAACGCACCACATTAAAATCCCCACCCAAAACCCAAGGCACCTTCCACCAACTTCGCATCCCAGCCAGCTCATCCCACATTAACCTCCTGTGTCTATTATCATTGGGTCCATACACTCCTGTGAACATCCAAATCTTGTGATCTTCTACATTTTTAAATTTATAAGAGACAGAAAAAAAACCCAACTACATCCTCTAATTTCTCCACTAATCTTTTATCCCACATCAATAAAATACCTCCTGAGGCGCCGTTGGACCCTAGAAACATGCAGTCAACGTATTGACACCTCCAAAGACTTCGCACAAATTGGCCTGTAATCACCTCCATTTTTGTCTCTTGCAAACAAACAACATCAACATGCCATTCTTTTAACAAATTCTTGATACGAAGCCTCTTGTCGCGATCATGAAGACCCCTCACATTCCAGGTTAGGATTTTTAGATTCATTGATACAACACCATATCCCCCCCTTGTGTCTTACCTTTTCCTTTTGCCTCCCTAATCTCTAGATTCATAATTGATAGAACTAATTAGACCTTTAAGCTCTCTGCTACCTTTCCTCCCCGAGCTTGAAGGTCTCTGAGAGTCAACCAGACCTGCTTTCCTCTGTAAATATCTAGCTTCGATATCCATTAGTAGCTCCGTGACTGTCTGTTCATACCCTTCATAACTGGCCCCCAAAACTTTCCCAACACCTTTTTGCTTTCGCATAACCCACTCAGAGGGCGTCCTTCTAGCACTCCTAGAACTCCTCGCTGCCTCATTACTAGAATACTCCAACTCCAGAGGTAGTACAACAGCCAACGGCTCCACCCTAATAGGCTCCAAGGATGCGTGTCCTTGAGGATCACCCCCCATGGTCCCAAAGAGTGCCTCGTTGGACACAAACATAGGTTCGCGGTAGTCTGGTTCTAAAATCTCCCCCTTACTCACCCCAATCATAGCCAACTCTTGTTCCGGGATCACAGAAAGAGGAAGACCAAGTCCGACTTCCATATCCCATTCAGTCATCCTCCCCTTCTCCTAAGTCTCGATGAATAGCCATTGAAAAAGCTTTTTTGTAATCACCCCTTCGTGTGGAGAATCCGACCGGTCCCAAATCATGAAGTTTGATCGATGACCTCATGCCGTTCGATCCCCTGCATGACCTCAGCAATGGGTCGACCACCTCTCGATGACGCCGAAATTAGGCTTGAATGGTTGGAGCCCTGCGAATCAGAATCGCAACTGTTCACCGAGACCTTATCAAGGTCTTGCTGCGGGTTGGTTGACCCCGATGCTACTTCGAGAGGCTTCGAGGTGTTGACTCATGGTCTCCAGACTTTGGTTACCACTGGGGCTGCTGTAATGGGTTGGGTAATTTTAGGTAGAGTGGATTTGGGCCTAATGGCAGAGGCGGCCCGTGGAGAAGCGTGTATTGGGTCTATGGGCCTTTGGCTTGTAATTATTTTAGGCCGGTCTTCAGTCTAGGCTTGACGTGGAATACCCACCAGGTTACCACTTGGATCATCCAACACCTCAGCCCATTTAACTTCCCACTTCTTATTTGGTCCCAATCCTAATACAATCTTCAAGGATATTTCCGTAGGCTCGTTGACTAAACCATTTCTATTTTGTAGCAGATTTACATTA
The DNA here is from genome assembly GCA_907173295.1 of Fagus sylvatica. Classification (NCBI taxonomy): domain Eukaryota; kingdom Viridiplantae; phylum Streptophyta; class Magnoliopsida; order Fagales; family Fagaceae; genus Fagus; species Fagus sylvatica. The sequence goes on from OU015761.1 coordinate 70,331,379, forward strand.
ATTCCAGAATAAATGGCCAAGGTACTCGGGATATCACCTCCTAAAATAACGGCTTCTTTGAATGTGTGCGATTCTTTCCCAAAGTTTGAATTTCGACTCCCTTGCGCCAAGACTGGGCTTGGCCGCTGGTGTGTATTGTCGTGTTCCGCCGTTGCCTTTGACCCCCATTAAGCCATCAACTTCCTTGCTGAGTCCTCGCCATCCCCATGTGTCTCTCCCCTTAGGAACAATAACACATCCTCTTCCCTTAGAATCCCCCAACACCGTCACTGTAACGAATCCACCCCTGCCATTCCTCTGCTTTTGAACCACAAAGATTTTGTTCCTCTCACGGAAAGAACAAAATAAATTCTGCTCGGCGTGTAAATTTGCTACCTCCAATAATACATCACGAAACCATATGGCAGCCGCAAATCCCATCGACACAGAACTCAAATGACCCCTTCCTCTCTCGATGATACTCAACTCAAATGCATGTTTGACTAATTCAAATGACTTTGATGATCTCATAAATTGTTTGAAAATATTTGATTCTATTTGAAAATATTTTATCCCCCATGGCTAATCTTTACGTTGAAAAACTACCGCCCTCTAAACACAAGAAGACCTCCTCATTCGCTGTTGCCGGCAATGGAGGTTGGTTAGATGTCTAGTGGCCCCCCTACACGAGGGGAGCTCTTTGCGTTTCTCTAACGTTGGATGCGCTCATGAGGTATATTAGCCAAGTATAGCTCTCTTTAACTATACTAATGGTCACTGATACTGATATTTGTTTTTGTGATTTCACAAGTTTGTTGTGGGAAATGAATTTGTCTGAATTATTTTTGGCTAAGAATATATTCTCCTTGAAATCACTTGATTTGAATTTGGGCAGTGTCCTGTAACTCAATCCTAGGCTGATACGTGGTTCATGCCCACTATATGCTTTTTTTGATAAGTACGTTTCAGCCCCAACTAGCTCACACTGCTCTACATTTTCTGTCCTATGCTTTTTTTGATAAGTACGTTTCAGCCCCAGCTAGCTCACACTACTCTGCATTTTCTGTACTATGATTTTCCACTACAGTCTTACATGGTTTTACAAAGTGGTATTAATTGCATTAATGTTATCCACCGCACGCATTAACAACATTAACCTAGAGTCTTAGACAATATATTGGGCACTTAAGTGGGTTCAGTACCTTAGTCTAACACGAATCAAGCACAAAGACCATATCATTGTTTTACTTTTCCTTCAAATTTGTTGTTGAAGAAAATAAAGTATTTTTCTTTTTTTTGCTAATTAGGCCTGTGGGCCACAGCAGGTGGTATAACTCTTCCTTCCCCCAAGTGTAGGTGGGGATTCAATCTTAAGTCTATTGTGTGGATGACAAGAGACTTTATCAACTAAACTAGCTGACAGTCACTTCAATTTACAAGATTGAAATAATATGAGCTATTCTGTTTCATGAACAACGTTAAACTCACATCAACTAACTACATCCTCAGTCAAAGGGAGGTTTTAGATTTTCCAAACACATAAACTTCTAGGACACAAAAGCTGATATTTTCTCTTTTCTAGGACACAAAAGTTGTTTTAGATCACTGAAAATTATTTCCGTATCAAACCATTTCTTAAAATTTTCGGCCACTTAAAAATCAACAATAATCAATAATAATTAAATAAAAAATATTCTACTAACCCCAAAACCACACAAGCATTTACACAAAACACTCAAAATTCAAATTTTCGCAACCAAAGAAAACCTGAACTCCATACCAAATCCATTTCTTAACAATTGAACATTCCTCTAGACTAAATCAATACTAATCATTATCCAAATGCTAACTTATACACCAATAACCTTATCATTCAATTAATTTCTTCAAAATTATCTCATCATCATCATCAAAATCCACATTTCCCACTACACACTCACACACACACAAACAGAAATTTTCAAGCCAAACCCATTTCCACACACTCAACAACAACCTCAAATCAAACACCAAAAAGAAAAATTCATATTCCCAATAAAAACACTAGAACCACCACAAACCTCATAATATTGAACCGATCCTTCCTGAAATTAACACACGCCGTGTGCACAGCCTAGAAATCCTTAAAATTAATCCCCACATTATCATCCTCCATCCCAACTGCCTCCGACCCATCGAAATCGAGCTCTTTGACCATTCTATCCTCGTCCTTCCTCCTATGATCAAAGTAATTCTGCCCCACCAACCTCTCCATCAACTCAATCCACTCAGGCCATGGATGCACCACCTCCACCACCATCCCCTCCTTCTTCTTCTCATTCAATACCTCCAATCCCAAATCGGCATTACCATCGTTATCATTGTGAAGAACCCCAAACCCTAATTGTGAATGTGATTATGATTGAGGGGGTTCAATTTTGGGGTTTTTGGATTGGCGCCAAGCGCGGATGCGTTGGAGGGTTTGGTCCTTCTGGGAGAGGAGGGTTTGCTGTTGTTTTTCGATGGAGTCGATTTGGTCGAAGATGAAGCTGAGACAGGCCGAGAGTGAGGAGGGTTTTGGAGGTGGGTCTGAAGAAGAAGAAGAAGAAGAAAAGGGTTTAAGGAGAGAGAGAGGGAGAGGGGGTTTGGGGTTTTGGGAGGAGAGAGAGAGAGGCGTCTTAGGAGGAGAAGGGAAAATGGGGTTTGTGTCATTTGAGAGAGACAGAGAGAGAGAGAAGGGTTTAAGGTTTTTGAGCTGAGAAGTGTTGAAACACTGCAGAAATGGAGGCGATGAGCAGAGAGGTAAAGCCTTAAACCCTTTTGTGGGGTTCTACAATTCTTCTACTATGAACAAAAATGAATATTATTACTACCCCAATAAATTCAGTTCAGACACAATGTTTTTTTGGCTCGCAAATCCTTTGTTCGGTTTTATGCTCTATCAATCACAGCTCGCAGATATGTTGTAATTAGTGAAGCATAATGTAGAATACAAAAGATGTAACAAAGGATTTTTATTCAGTGATAAAATAATATGACACTAATCACAACTTACTATCTTTACAAGTGGCGAGAAGAATTATGAATTGAGTTGTATGCTTAACATTTATTATGAATATTATTATATGAGTACTACAACTATTACAAAATAAAAAAGAAATTAAAAAATCTATTTATTGTATTATTATTATTTTATTTTGGATAGAGATCTACTTATTGTATTATTAACATGATACTAATAGTTTTTTTAATATATTAATAGTAAACTTTAACATTTTTCTTACTATATTATACTATGGGGATGTGATGTGAGATTTCCTTTAATTTTTGGCCTTTTAGTTTATTCCTTGTAATCCTCGTAATCTACTCACACATAAGAATTATCTCTTTGCATCCATTATATGCAACAAATGCCTCTGTCCCAGGCATGATATTGTGTTTATTTATCAAACACATAAGAGATGGCTGCTTAGAGTGGTGATAATGATATCTTGTGCATTTGATACATCCCTTCATCTTCTTTATTTTATTTTAATTTTAAGTAGGAAGGACTGAATCTGAAAAACTAACTCATGGGAGAGGTATGTCGATGAACCACAAAGCCATAATAGGATATGCTTAAAGAGGTATTACCTCATATAATTGTTACTTTGCTCTATTCCTTTTTTTATTTTTTATTTTTTTTTTACAAGTGTTCGAGGCTTCGTCCCATCTAATTCCACAAGTCTGTATAATCCTTTGTCTACACAAATCGGATAATTACCCAACCCAATGGCCTTGAGGGTGGTCCCAAAGGGATCTATGACCATAAAACCTCTGTCCCTATTAGAGTGAGTGAGATCCATACATGAGAAGAATTAGATGTAATGATAATATAGATAATCTCCATCACTTAAATTAGTTTTTTTTTGCTTTTAATTATAAATTTTAATATACGAACGAGTCTAAATGTGTGTATATATATATATATTAAAATAAAAATTTTCTAAGAACCTTTTACTTGTTGACCAAGATATAAGCGATTCCAACTCCACAAATGTATTACATTCAAGAAATAATCAACTAGACTTCTCTAGTTAAGCTTTAGCTAACATCAATTGAATTTTGATTTCTGTTTGTGCTAAGAGTTGCATGCACAAAAGAGATGGGATTATAAGGAAAGCTTAAACAGTTTCCAGAACAATACTAAATCGTCCAAAGCTATCGGGCCTCTTGGCATACTTGTTTCACTACCTAGTTAACAAAAAGTCATGCGCTAAGAATCTTGTGGTTTAATGATATTGTCTGGTAACTCCAGCTTCTTTCGTTCCAACGAGAGAATTTGGATCAGAATCCCCTCATTCCACTTGCACGTGCCCATAGTCCCAGACCCTTACAAAGTAACATAATATTTACATATTGAAATCAGGTCATTCCAAAATGACATCATAACAGTCATAATTAGTTTTTATAGATGAGCAAGGCGCGGTAAAAACATCACAGCAAAACAGAGGATTACATTGGGCTTCAGACTTTTTATTGCTATACAACAACATATGACTAATTACCTTAAAACACATGAAATACTACTTACAACACAGGACTAAAGAAAGAAAAAGGTACGTACAACAGTAAACCCACTTAAACAAAGGAGATATAAGCGGATTGGAAAATATGGAACAGGGCAAATCTTCCTTTCTATTCCACAGCACATCTTGGAATGACTAGTGCTCAAAACCACTCAACCATACATTTCGGGTAGAAACCTTCATCGGCAGCAACAGAAGAAAGACTTTGTAGTTCTTTCTAAACTTTCCACCTCTCATAAAACACTGAACATGCTAGTGAAGTGCACTTGACACCACTTTCCACGACCCAATCACTGCCTCCACAATGTCGACATATAGCAGCAAGGTGTTGCATCTCTCTCTCCAATTTTGAAGTTCTTCCAATCACAGCAGTCGCAGCAGCAGCTTCCTTTTGCAAACATTGATTGCATAAATGGGCTGATGCCTGGACCAACTCACCACAAAGTATACAATGTTTTGAGAGATAGTAATAATCAATTTTGGTTCGGTGTGGATTTGGAGCAGAGAAAGGGCATTTAGCAAAGGCTTCCCTGGCTGGACGGGGCATCTCTATAAACCACTGGATCAAGTCAGCTCCAACAAGTCCAAATACCCGCTGCAAAGCCGGGATTATTTGTTTGTTGATGTAATATAAATTATTTAATCTAAAGGGGAAATCCATTGCCAAAAGTTCCTATGGATCCACAACCATATCAATCAGACGGGCCCCAGGCTCCCCATGGATTACAACATAAGGTATTCGCTCTGCATAGTATGGTTTTGCCTTGGGATCAGCTCTCATTGCTTTAGTGGCCACAATTGCTGCTAGTAGGAGAGATGAAGAGCCCCCCTTGTACAGTAGGTACCTAATCGAACCTCCTTGGCAAAAACAAAATCCTGAAGAGAAACCCTGGCAGATAAAATCCGGGTCCATTGACGCTGCAAATACGCTTTAACTTTAGAAATGTCCTGATGTTCAAAAAAGTGTCTCAACGACGTCTCCAATGTCTTGGCAATAGCTCCACATGTATCCCTGCGTACTGTCTCGATACCTTTAGCATCAAACACAGGTGCAGTCTGTTCTGGGGTCTCATAACTATAACCAGCATAGCGTTTCTTAGTAAGGAGGAAGCATGAATGATAAACTTTCTCCATTTTCAATGTGACTGGCTTTGGATTCATAGCAGTGATTGCAGATGCAATCTCATTCCCAATTCGAAAAGACTCTTTGACCGTGCGTCCTTTGAGGAGGACAAACAAGCTGTCAGTATCACCATAAATAACTTTCGCTTTCCACTTATCATGTGCATTCACAAATGAAATTGCCTTTTCAAGAGTACTACGGCCACATTGAACAATACTGTCGACAAGCTCTGCACAAGGCATGCGACCACTAAATCCAGCAGCTGTATAGCCATATGTCACATTTGATATCAGCTTCAAAGCAAGCTATCTTGCATTAAATACCCTGTGAAGAATTTGCTGTGAAGGGGACAATCTTTTCATAGCTTGTTTCACCATTATTCTAGTTGATAATATTTCCTCTAATAAACGGGGCATTATGCCTTTACGGACCTTTGAAGTTACATACATAACACCATTTGGAGTAAGAAGTATCTCATTTTTCACACTCTGTAGAACATATGGATCTGGTGAAAATGAACTAACCCCAAGTGTATTTGCCTTTGAAGGAGCAACTTTTCCAAGGCATGTAGAAAAGCAAAGATTGTATGCAATTATCATTAGGATAGAGAGACTGAAAATCCAGAACAACAACCGGATCTGCATAAAAACCAGACTCCGGTTCCATCACAAGAGGTAGGCATTCCATTGCAGGTTGAAGAAGCAACCTGTTGACTTCCTGGGGATATAGCAAGATAATTTTGTGTATGTGCCAATCTTAGAAGCATGGATTCGACGCAGGTATTGTGAACCTCGAGAGACAACTGAGAAAAAGTCAATGCCAAACACACAAGCAAGTTCTGATGTTCGATTTATCTGCAAAAACACGTATCAAGATTATTCCAGCAAGAAATAAAATTTAAAGAAAGAAAAACCATCAAATTCTTGATAATTGATTTTTTAAATTCAGAACTAGCTATATCAGAAAAGACTTTGGTTAACACAGCCAAAGCTCTACCCAAGCTAGGGCAGGACAAACACCTTCCTCTATCATGACAACCATTATTGAAAATTTAGTTCCATCCAGCATTACCCTGTACTATTTCCGTCAGTCCTATATTGAAAGTTTTATTCTCATGTTTATGTTAAAAATATTCATTAAATGATTCCATTGTTTTGCATGCAAAATTGATATAATGAACTCTAACGTGCAGCAAACACACACACCCCAAACCCAAAGATAGATGCAGAGACCCATATGCATCACTCAACTGACAAAGTTTGTTATCCTACCATATCAAGTTGGTTCATTATCTCAAGGTTCAATCTTGCTCTCTCCATAGCATACTCTATACATCTAAATCTTCCTCATCCAGGACCACTAGAAAACCATTTTGTCAGTACTTTGTGACGAAATGATGGAATTTTTCGCCTCAGCACAGCTTCGGCTACTGCTTCAATTGTGTACATATTAAGCTTAACTTCTCCACGCATCAATTGCCATATGTTCAGGACAATTCTACCACCAACATGAACACCGCTGGCATGGGTTCGGCCCCATTCATCCTCAATAATGGCATCTTCTAGTATGACAGGATCAGTATTTGACTGTTCAGGAATTAAATTATCAAAATTTCCTTTCTCAGGAATATCTAAATCTCCAGCAGCTATCTTAATTTCAGATGGTGTCCGAGATATGTTATTGAGTAAACCTATACCAAGATGTGAAGCCCTTTCTGCCAAAAATCCAAGAGAACCACCTTGAATATCCCACCCCATTATAATATCTGGGTCAGATGAACACACAATCTTCATAAAATGACTAAATAGGTATTTCTCCTCAGAGAAAACCAACATTTTGCAGCCAGATGTTCCATCTAGACTCCTGCAAATAAATGGAGATTATGAAAGCAATTAAGGAAATGTCATCTTCCATAACAGAGAAAATAATAAAGGCATCCAACAATGTTTATGGGGCCACAAAGTAGTCCAAACCAACTGTAACATTCCAGGAGGCAGCAGCAAACAGTCAGGTGCACAACACAACAAGTAAACAGGTATTATATTTTTATGTTTTAAAATGTTATGAATATAAGGAAAAACATGTAAGAACAGCCCGCCTTAATTTACCTAACAAGGTAATTTCCAGATGAACTGATTGGTTAAAATAAATCAAAACCAAAAGCAACCAACTAGTAAAAATCACAAGTGTACACACGCATAGTACCACGCATGTTATATAAGGAACATTCATGCAGGGTGATACATAAGAAAGTAACATTAGCTGTATGGTATCCACTCCATATTCTTTATTATTGCCCAATTTCCACCTACTTTTACAAATAGATAATAATTTTATTATGCAAAAGAAAAGGAATTAAAAGGAGAGGAAAAAAAAACATTTCTTCATCAAAAGGAATAGGCAGGGAAGATACTAAACTGAAGCAATCCCCTAGCCTTCAAAAGAAAGAAAGCAACAAACAAAACACACTTCATTGTGGTGCAAGAAGTTATCTTCTTATCGCTTTCCAACATTTATGAAATTTTTTCTTGTTTCCCTATTATTCTGTCAATCACAATTAAACATGCAAATGTTTGGCTAAATTGCACCAACACCCATCCAACTTTCACCCAAATTTAGGGAAATTTTTTTATTTCTCACAAGGACGTGGGTATGGACGTTACCTGCAGATGCCTTAGTGCCTTTTAGCGGCCATGTGACATTCACATGGTCACCTCCCATTCTCAATTTGACCGGAGGGTAACAAAACAAAAGTATCTATTTTCACCTTAGTGAAATTATTATTTTTAATTGATAAGTTACATATATACCCAATGGGTTGTAACTTGTAAACCCACGATCTTACCCTTCACCCATTCTTATGGGAGAAGTGAGTGCCATTTGAGCTAGAGTTCATTGGCACTGGTGAAAGTTCAAGGGGTACAAATGCATTTTAGCCAAGAGGATTAATATTCCATTATCTTACATTCACATTTCCAGCACAAATGAACCATAGAAGGTATGAATTGATCTTTCACCTGCAGACCCCATCAACAATTGCCCACATTACAAAAAATATAAACACATCAAGTCACACTCAACACAAAACAAGCAGTAAAAAGAAAAATTACATGAAATCTCGATGTGATTATCAGCATCCATACCTCTTAAAAGCTTCAGTTTTACTACACAAAAGCACATAAACTTCAGGAATGGAATCTGTATCATTTTGAATAGCAAGAGCTATGACATTGATGGCATCAAATCGAGGATTAGGTCTGAGATCTCCTCTAGATTCTGCTTGAACCTATTGCCCATCATAGGATTGTAAGAGATAATTTGCTCTAAAAAGTAATGACAAGCATAAATAAAATTCTATTTATCTGGTTCTAGAAAGCAACAAAAATGGGAAAGAAATTATTCTTAATCATATTAATGAACACACTAATCTCATCCTACAATATAAGTCTCAGTATACCAAGACAGACCACACTGGATTCACAATCCAATACATTTCCCGAGGAAAGAGAAAGATTAATTATGAATAATTTTTGTTGGTGTTGAAAATTTCCTTACTCTAGTGATACACATCAGTGATACCAATAAAAAAAAACCCAAATCATAAATATTTGACAACATAATTTGATAAGCAACTACTAGTTTATAATTAGAGGTAGTGAAATTCATCACTGAGAAGCCAAAGCTTTTCTCTCTAACTCTCCCTCATCTTGAAATACTAAAAAGTTGACTTGACAGTATTTTTTTTGGATAACGTAGGGAACCTTTCTAAAGGAAAGCCCTTTGGACTCGTATCTAGGCAGTAAAACCTACGGGCAAGTAGATTTGACAGTATTGATGTTGGCAAAGGTAAGATAGTGCTATCTATAACTAAACTGATTCAGGATAATCTCAAATATTTATCATCTGAATGACCAAATCTTTTTTTGTTTTTTTTGATAAGTAATAAACTTTATTGCAAAAACCAAGTACACTAGACGTATACTAGGTAAAAGAATTACCAAATCTTATCATAGTGCTAAGCATTAGAATGTACGAACTCCATACTTAAAAAGAACAACCTTCAAATGCAATGTATATCAGGGTCATATTTTAAATATTTATGTGTACAGCAACATGGAAGAGTATTTTTGAAAAATCATGGAAAATATTAAGCATATTAAGAAATTTAGGTTTGAGATAACATGCAAACCTTTATAGAAATTTAGGTTTGAGATAACATATCTAATTTAAATTAATCTAGTTTTGAAAAAAAACATTAAAAAAAAATAGTAGTCAGATTGCAAAAAACATTAAAAAAAACTTAACAATGTCAATTGTTGTCCACAGCATACAACTCTATACTTAACAATGTCAATTGTTGTCCACCACCAACACTTGCAGGGTCCCGAAACCCACTTTGACTAAGAGGAGTAGGCTTCGATTTCCCATCTGGTCCTGAAATCTGAGACATATCTTGTGTGGATTCAGAGCATGATTTATCTTTTGCAATACCTCCTTTACCCTGCATAATTGTTGTCACCCCATCACCAAATGCACTCATTTCTCGATCGAAGATTCTGGGGTTTTCTTGATACAAATGATCCAAAATAGGCTTCACATGAGATCCAGAGCCAGATTCAGGCAAATCCTTGTCACAATCATCAGGCAAAAAACTTTGTGTACCAATCAAACTGCTAGCTGACCCTGCAAAGAGTTATAGAATTGATAAGAAGTTTCTCATTTCCAAATGCATATGTTGTTCTTCCCACAAAATAACAAGGGTAGATTGCAAACATCCACATGACCCGAGTTAGAATATCGGAAAGGCCCAAAATCTCACTCAAATTTCGAAAAGCCCTTAACTTAACATTCCCATTGCCATCGAATTAAATGCAAGTTAATGAGATGAGCATGAGAAGGAACTGAAGAGAGCTTTGGTTGTATCTTCTTCTTTTTTTGGCTGTGGCTATTTGAAATTTTCAGCAACATCAGGAGGATGATTGATTGCTCAGTCCTAAATTTTAGGGGGGACACATGAAACTTAGGAAGGCTATAATCAACACAAATAATACTGAAGTAATTTACCTTTCAAAGGTGATGAATCCACTGATGCTACATTGTTCCCTCCAGGAGCACCTGAAAGTCCACAACCAAATAGTAACAAGTCAGAAGTTTAACATCAATAAATAACTAATAAGAAGCTAGTGCATTTACTTAAACGAATACATAAATAAAATTCAATAAATGTACTAGTTCTAGTTCTAGCCACTAACTTTCTCATCACACAATAGCCATCTATACACACTATCTGTAGAAGGAGGTGATAATACGGGTGTTAACAGGTACAAGTAAGAGCCATCATTTTGACAGTGTGAGTAGGGACGCCAATGACAACCTGATCAGAATTGGAGTCACTGATTCTAGCATGCTTGTCCATGAGTTCTTTCTCTTCTTCTCGACAGTCTCCCCTCAAAGAAAGGGAGAAAATCATCCAAAACTCTCTCCTTACCAAAAAAAAAAAAAAAAAGAAAATTAAAATTATAAGTTTGGTCAGCAATATTATAAAACATGAACCACAAGATGGGATTACTGGCAAACACGGTAGAAACCCACCAAACTTATATACATAAATCCTATAGAAACCTGAACTTGTTTGATCAACAATTCTGTTGATATTAAGGACAAATATATTCAATAATGCAATGGGCATAACTTATAACCAGTATCATCTGCAAACCCTTGCTTATTTGCTGGCACCCTAGTTCCCTTTGTCCCTCCCCATACCATTCACCCACCAAACCAAAAAGCCAAAATAGCAAAAAAAAACAAGTCCAGCTGTTTGAGTGAAACAATGAAAAAATGGAGCTTTTCAAAACAAATAACAAGTAGGAAAAAAAAAAAAAACAACCTGAAGATCACCAAACTTGTCCAATTGCATTAATTGAGTAATAAATGTCCAATGAAGTTTGAACAATAAATGGAACAATGATGAATCCATCCAATACCAATTGATCCATTCTTGTGTTGGCATCAATATAGCAGTGCTTCAAAAGGTGTAAAATAAAAATGACCTGCCCCCAAAAGACAGTCACTGCAATTCTGATTTTGCAAAACATTGATCGAAATGACTTAGTGCCCGCAAGATTCTCAAAAGATTTATCATGTACAACACCAAAGATGGTTCATCTTGATGATGAAGAAACTAAAAGTGCAACCTGGATGATCCACAAAATTGTCCTCCTCGGGATTAGAGGTAGTAAGTGTAAATTTGAAGCATTTTCAGATGCCCCATCTGTCCAGTCTGCTATAGGGGGTTTCTTGCAAAAGGTCATGCCATTAGTTCCGTAAATTTTTCTTGAATGTTGACAGTACATAGACTCTGAGCTGCCAAACGTAACAGATAAAATAAAATCCCCTACCTGTTTTCCAACAATTGCAAATTTGAGTTGTTTTCACAATTAGTGCAAGATTCTCAAAAGATTTATCATGTACCCACAAGATTCTCAAAAGATTTATCAAAGTACCCACATGGTTCAGATGGTTCATTTATGGCCACTTTCATACATGGAACAATCTGCACCAGATACTCCACATTCAACCATACCCGTTTGCAAACAGCTTGAAGCAACAGAACCTATTTGCTGAAATCTTTCAATAGCTATGGCAGTTACACCAAAACCAGACTCTTTAACATTGTCAATTTCACGATGGCCCATGGAAGCTGCAGAATCTATAGTCTTGGGCTTACAAATCCATGGTCTTGTATGCACTTGAGAAGGACCTGTTACTGTGAAATCCACAGGTCCAGTGATAGCTCCTATTCTGGCCTCATCACCGACTTTTTCATGAGAACCAAAATTTCCATCTTTCAACCTACTAGCCTGTGACAAGCTGTCACTGCTGTACAAAAGAGGCAGTTTACCATACATGGAAGAATCTGAATGTGCCGCTTTAACCTCATAAGCCTCCTGGAAATTTGTTTGTTGACCTACAAGAGATTGCCTCAAATTGAGAGACAAGAATAGGGTTTTTGTCCTCAAGATTGCTCAGAGACTCAATAGGGTTTTTGTCAAGCTCATCATTTAATTGTTTATGGCCAAGAAGTAGGCCTTCTCTTTGCTCCCCTTCCAAAAGCACCTTTTTAGTCCTGCCAGACCCATCATCAGGTGGTTCAACTCGGTAGGATCGCTTTCTCCTCATCAAGTCTCGTGGTTCACAGATCACTTTCTCCTCATCAAGCACAGAGCATCCAACCAAAGTACATGATTCCTTTAGATCATGAACATCTGTATCTGCATTTTTCATAAACCTTCCTGCACAATTGCCTGCCACATTACCAGACAAAAAACTTGTATTTATAGGATCTTTAGTTTCACGGACACATGCATCAATTGTGTGGAAACCAACAGGCTCCGAGTCATTTTTCACCTTTTGCATCATGGAAAATGGTAATGAACCCCATATAGATTGCTTTCTTTTGTGCTTATTGGTGAGCCTTGCACCAACATCCTGCAACGACTGGCACTCCGAAGACCCCTTCAAATTCACTCCTCATCTCTATTTCGAATGATTTTTCCATTGATCCAGCACAAGGAACTGAGAACAGATCATCTGTAGAGCCATCAATTTGTGGAATCATTTTCTCTGATGAACTAATAGAAGAATGGTTCTGATCAGAGCAATGAGAAGCTCCTTCCTTCAGACCCTCAAAGTCACTCAAGTCATCAATTGAATCAAGAATGTCTTGACACTCCTTCTGAGACTCACTCTCATAATCCATATTAGCCTTCTCCAGCACCTTATCAATGGTAGTTGCAGGCAACAAAGGACTCAGAATGGTCTCACGAACAAGTTCATCATCAGAATTTATATCTTCACCAGCCTGAGACGTGGCAAGCCACCTTAGAAGACCAAGGGCTTCCTCATCTATAGCCTGAATACAATACATGGATTTTAAGAACGCATAAGAGAAATCCAGTAAAAGGTGTACACTATGTCACTAAACAAACAAAACCATTGTTGTACAATTACATGAATTCTAAATATCTTAGTCCAAAAGCAAGAGAGGGGGGTAAAAGAAACACTTAGAAAAACCAAAAGGCAATAAAGATTGTATTGCAGCATTCATGTCCAGTACCATCTGTTAGCCTCAAGGTTTCAATAATTATTAATTGGCTAATTAATCCAAGGACATTCATGTAGTTTTGATGATAACCTCAAGGTTTCAAAATTATTAATTGGCTATTAATCCAAGGACATATGTAGTTTTGTGATAACATTAAGTTGATAATTATTTTCATATGAACTAATGATTTATGTTTTAAAGCTTAATTTTGACTATTGATTTAATTGGACCAAGATGGCCAATTCAAATATCAAGCAAATGCAAAGTTGATAAGTTGCAAATTCACATTGAAGATCAAAGTCATCAAGACTCAAGACAAAGAAATCAAGCTCAAAGACAATGATCCGAGACATATGAGAAGTAAGAGTTAGGTTTTGTAAAGTTTATTAAGATTTGATCTTTAAGGCTCAACTTTAAAACAAACTTCAATTGAAAAATCTCTTAAAGTTTTCAAAGATAAACTTGATTGGTTGAAATTCAAATGTAAGACAACCATATCAATTGAAAAATCTTTTAAAGTTTTCAAAGACAACTTGATTGGTTGAAATTCAAATATAAGACAACCATATCAATTGAAAAATCTCTTAAAGTTTTCAAAGACAAACTTGATTGGTTGAAATTCAAATATAAGACAACCATATCAATTGAAAAATCTTTTAAAGTTTTCAAAGACAACTTGATTGGTTGAAATTCAAATATAAGACAACCATTCAATTGAAAAATTCTTAAAGTTTTCAAAGACAAACTTGATTGGTTGAAATTCAAATATAAGACAACCATATCAATTGAAAAATCTCTTAAAGTCTTCAAAGACAAACTTGATTGGTTGAAATTCAAATATAAGACAACCATATCAATTGAAAAATCTCTTAAAGTCTTCAAAGACAACTTGATTGGTTGATTCAAATATAAGACAACAATATCAACTCTTATAAAGACAAACTTAATTGATTGAAATTCATAAGACAATCCAATTATGGTTGAAAAATCTTAAGAAGAAAAGTTTTCAAAGAAAACAAATTGATTGATTGAAAATTAAGAAGAATGCAAGACAACATTAATGGCTATAAATACAATTGAAAAATCCTTTTCTTCATTTCTAAAGATCAAGCATACAAGAAGAAATCAAACTTATATTGAAAAGATATCATCTTATACATCAATCCATCCTTCTCAAGCTTAAGATATCATTCAAAATCCTTGATTGAAAATATTCAATCTAAACACTTTTTTTCCATATTGATCAAATCTTATATACTAAGAAAAGTTTTCAAAGAAAGTGTACAATTACTCTTTGAGAGAGCCTGATTGAAAATCAAGAAGAATGCAAGACAACATGATGGTATAAATACTACCCTTTCTTCATTTCTAAAGATCAAGCATACAAGAGAAATCAAAGATAGAAAAGATATCTTATACATCAATCCATCCTTCTCAAGCTTATATTTTCATATGCATAGCAATAAAAGCAAAATTTCTAGTAAGAATAATAAAGATAAGAAAGAGTAATGCGTAATTCGAAGACAGTAGAAAGTGTAAACAACAAAACATCACTGAAAGATACCTGGACAGCATCATGAAGATGTAGCATCTTTTTTCTTCCAGTAAGCCAATCTTCTCAAGATTTTGTAATCAATTATCCTTGATTATACTTTACATGTGGCATTAGTATTGTTATAAATCATCAGTCCCGGACTTAAGCTTTATAAAGAGGCCTTATCTTGTACAACAAATACTTTGTTGAAACCATTGAGTGTTTTTGTTAGGGTTTTGGTATAAATCCTAAGTAGTGAAAAGGATTTTTCACTGGGTGGTTACTCTTCACCTTGTAAGGAAGATTTGTGGGTCTTGGTATAAATCCTAAGAGTGAAAAGGATTTTTCACTCGGTGGTTACTCTTCACCGTGTAAAGAAGATTTGTAACGGTTTTGATCTTCACCCGAAAGAAGATTGTCAAATTAGTGAATTTGTTTTTTGATATGCAAAACATACCAACACTTACAAGTATCATAATACTGAAGAAATTTTACTATTTCTCATAGCAATGAAGGTGGGAGGGACTGCTCACCTATTTGACTATTTGCACATATGATTATATTATACAAATAAATATTTTACTCAAAAATCGCAGCCATAATTTACTCAAAAATTGCAATTCTTATCCTGAAAATTCCCATCCTGAACAAAAGAATGTTTTTGTTCCAAATGGCAATTCTTAAAAAAGTCAGCAGAAAGAGCCGAGGGCCTCATGATTTGCTTGAAGCAGCGGTTCCCCGGTCTAACGCAAACTAGTCTTGATACCAGCAAGATCCAGTGCAACAAGGTTCAAAGTCTCTACTTTATATGATCAACTTGTTCCTCTCAATGCATTTTCTTTCCTATTGACTTAATCAAAACTTCTTATTTTTCAAACTTTCAGGATGTTGGAAAATCCATTCTTGAGAGCTATTCAAGGGTTTTAGAGAGCTTGGCATTCAATATTGTGGCTCGTATCGATGATCTACTCTATGTGGATGACTTGACTAAACATTCAGATAGACTTTCATCGACTCCTACAGTCAGTGTCATTTCTCACAAGACAATCTCAATCCCATACTCAGTGTCTGTCTCAATCCCATACTCAGTGTCTGTCTCAAGCACTCCATACAAAACAACTTTTTCCACTCCAAGCTTTTCACCTATGCCACTCATTAGCCCTACGAGGGGTGAGAGAACTCCTTTTCTCATCAACAACAACAACCATATCAAGCCTCACCGTCGTCAACTTGGAGTGAAAGGAGTGTTGACAAATTATCTTGGTGTTGACACAAAGGCAAGGATCTGTGGCAATCCAAGTGCAGCATTAGCTGTAACTCCAAACCAAAGTGGCACAGAAGGTTTGGAACATCAACAAAAAGAATCATCAGCCCATCAAAAGGGGACCAAATTGCGCCACTAATGCTGAGGTTTTCAGGGAAAGCAGTGGAAAAAAAAATGTGATACGGTGAGAGAAACTAGAGAAGTTTATTGTAGAAAGTCGTATTCTCTAACCAATTATTTGTAGTTATGAGTTGGGGGAGTTAATGTATTGGTTGAATTGAGTCTTTCGTTTTTTCTGTTTTAGATTTAAGTAGCTTCTGGTTATACTAAACCAGCACATTTATTCAAAAATCATTTGAACTGAAAAATTAAACAACCAAAATCCAAACAAAGATGTTAAACTATGATTTCCAAAATTCCAACTACGAGCACCAATCATCCTCTTTTATATTCCAAATGGCTCACACACACAAAAGATGGTCAAAGTTTCAAGATGTTCCAGGAAAAGATATATAACCTGCAATCATCAAATTCCATGATACAAAATCTCTTTTAAGCATTTCATCAAAACAGTTACGTGCCTTAGGCATCAAGGGTTTATATAATTCAAAGAAATTTAAAACTGTAAGATATATTAATTGATGAGCTAAAACTGCACCATAGAAAAGTGATGAAAAAAAAGATTATCTAACTGGTTTGTAAATTTATAGCTAAAGAATTGTAAATTTGTTTCCTTTCTTTTTCGTTTTCTTCATATTTTTGAGCAACCAAACAAATAATGAAGAAACCATTCAATCAAAACACAACAGATTTATAACCCATAATCCATTCAGCTCAAATTGAATGCTGAATATTCATGAGAAATTATATATAACCTTAGCGAGATTGACGTAGAAGAAGAGAGAGAGCTTGGAAGAGGAAGAGAGAGAGTGAGAGGAGAGATGAATCATGAAAGGGCTTACTTACAGATTCAGTCGAGGGAGCACGCCTTAGGAGCGAGAGGCAGGGAGTAACAAATAGTTTGTTTTACGGAAAAGAGAAGCGTAAAACAAGCCGAAGAAAACAAGGCAAAATTTTATTGTGTTTTCCGTTTGACTATTTTAAGTTTTCCGTTGACCACATTTTCTGGTGCAACCAAACATGGGAAAACTCGGAAAACCTTCTTCAAAAAACATTTTACGTTGAAACAAACGGAGCCATAGTAACTAGTTAAGTAATAATGCATGTTTGTGTGCTTAGGGTGAAATCAACTCACTTACCAACAGAACCAATCAAACAATTTTGACAAAGATGCTACTCTTAGTTTCTAAAGGTGAGGCTCTAATAGAGTTAAATTCAATATTGAAATTTTCAATTGTAATAACTTGTAGAAAGAAAACAGGTAAGCAAACAAAAATTTGTAAACACTAAGAGATTGGAAGTAGTCACAAAATAATTGCAAATAATTTGATAAACTGAAAAACAAAAAAAAATCACGAAAAAAGAAGAGATGCATTCTTCAAGTGTAAATTTGTAGACAATTTGCAACTTTCAATAATCAAAGTGGTTGGTGAGATTAAATTCTACTAATTAATCCAAGAACCATTAAAATGAAGAATTCATAAATCTTAAGATATTTTATCATTGTATAGTTTGATCGTGAGCTAAACTCCATGTTCTTCCCTTTTCCCCATTGTTTTCTTAGCATCCAAACATAGAATTTTCCTCCCACTGTTTTCAGAACAACCAAACACATAATTGAACACACACAAAAAGAACAAAAATTATAAGTACCTATTGAATTTGGTATCCTGCAAAGGGACTATGTGATCGAGATCCTTAAGGATTCCACATACAAACTCTCTCTGGGATTTTGCCAATGTCTTTTGAATAAGATTGGACCACAGAACAGTTGTCATCAAAAGTATTTTATGGAATTGTAGAAGCCTGCAAAATGTACACAAAGGGTGAAGTGAATACAATTATAGGGCAAAACTTACTTACATATACAGTAACATAGGTTCTGTTTGTTCGATTCCCAGGCTAAAATTTAGCCTCATGTCTATTTTAACACCCTCAACAAACAGCGTTAGTTGGAAAAAAGAAATCTCATCTCTGTCTCTCACCTCATCTCCTTTATCTCATCCCTTTAATGATTAGACATGGGGAACTCATTAGCTTCGCATCTGATTTATCAAGTAGTAGCAGTACTAGTAGTGATATAAGGGGTGTAGGTATATCTTTAATTTCCGGCGAACCACGACGTACCTTCGGCTCTGATCAGGTGCGGCGAAGACTACTCAGGTCTGCCTCTCTCTTCTCCTTTTGTGTTTTTTTCCTCTACTTTTCGATTGCTTATACTATGAAATCATGGCCGTTTGATACTATGAAATCATGGCCGTTTGATCCGAACGTGGAGCTAGGGTATTTGCCTCCTGATTTTTATTTTGTGACTAGGCTGATCTGTTAAGCAAATATGTTTTCATGATTGTAATTTGTAAAAGAAGCATAATACAAAATAGAATATATATTGACCACATTACATAAATCCCCCAGAATTTTAGAGTGATTTAAAACTCAAAATAATATCTAAATACTCTTAGCTGATGGGAATGGCTTGAATTTTGGGATTTTGTGGATGTTTATTTTGGGGATGTATTTGATGATTACTTTTTATGTGGCTGACGCTGACTATTCTGTTGGGGATCCATAGTGGACCCCTAAAATTTTGGGACTAAGGCTTGGTTAGTGTTGTTGTTGTTGTTGTTTTTAAGAATATTGGACTTAAATTGTTAACATCAAAGGTTGTTGTTGTAGTGTGAATTAATGTTGAGGTTTTAAGTATGGGTTTGGAACTAAGGTTGTTGTTGTAATGTGAATTTATGTTGGGGGTTTTAGTATGGGTTTGGAACTGAGGGTGGCTACAGAGGCAGGTATATTAGGTGTTTAAACGGGGCATTAGATATATGGTGTTGGGGGCGGGTATGCTAAATTGGATGCTAAGATACAGTTGGAAAATAGATGAAATCAATGTTGATGAACTTCCAATGTTTTTGTGATGTGAGAGTGAAATTTTCTCAGTAAGTGAGCGAATTTTATCATTTTAACAATCAAACAGGGCAATACAGCTATAAACATGTATAAATTCAAAGAGCTTGAAGAAAGGTTTAAAACCATAAGCTTAGTTTGCTTTCTAAGGAAGAGTTGAGAATTTTTATTTTTATTGGTAAAGAGTTGGGAAGAGATATGGGGTTTTGTACACAGTGTTTTCATGATAATAGAAATCTAAATCAGTTTCTACATTTTGAAATGAAAACATGCCCACTGATCTTATCAGTGAGACGAGTTAGAGATAAACGAAATAATAGATTTTGAAAGCTTGTATGCACTTCCTGATTTACTTATTACTTTCTCTTTTAGTTAGAAAGAACAGATACGTTCCTTCAAGATTCCAATTTATAATTTTGTTAATAAAGATCTTTTAAATGCAAGAACATAAATATTGCTTCTTAGGTTATAATTTGTGGTTCCTTTGGCTAATGTTTTTGGTTTACTTTTATTCACTACTGCCACTTGTTTATGTCTCAGAATCCAGGTGATCATTTCACTTTAATCTTAATGGAAGCCAAATTTTTTCGCTTTCTTAAGATTGTGGGTGTTGGGTACAAAGCCAGAGCTGAAGCTGAAGGGCGCCTCTTATTTCTCAAATTGGGATACAGCCATGAGGTTGAACTGACTGTTCCTCCAGCTAATGAGTTCCCCATGTCTAATCCTAGTACTGCTACTACTTGATAAAATTTAGACTAACTTTCAAGCACAAAAGCACCACCATATAGGCATACTTTCCAAACAAACATAAAATTTACCAAACCAAGCATTTCCATCCAAAATTAATAAACAGTTATGTAATGGACTTCACCATAAACTAAAAGTTTCTTACAGGCAAAGCTACAATTAGTTAAGGCTATGTCCATTTAGAACCAAAAGTTCAAGTACTTGGTGGAATTGAATCATTTAATTAATATTCTAATTTATATATATACCCAAAATTGATTATCCAGTATACAAGAACATTGGTCGAATGAAATTGAGATATGTGTTAGAGCTACAAGAACATTTAAAACCGTGAAGGGGATTAATTGCAAATGCACTATACTTTTTTAAAAAGGAATTGAAAAAGCAGCAAGATTTTCAAGCTCAAACAGAAACCCTAGAATTGCAAAACAGATTGAGAGGGAAAAAAATTAAAAGAACCTGTAAATTTAGACTAACCACAACAAAAATATTCATAGCAAAACCAAGATATATAGAGAGAATTAGGGGCTCACCTAGAGAGAGAGAGAGAGAGAGAGAGAGAGAGCGAGGCGAGCTGGCGGTGAGGGGCGAAGAGGGACTCTGAAGAGGAACGGCGAGGGATGTGAGGAACGGCGAGGGAGGCGAGTGGCCTGGTGAGGGGCGGCAATGGAGGCGAGGCAGTCATGTCGAGCGAGAGAGAGAGGAATGGTGAAGCAGAGCAGGTGAGGGGCGACGGGGATGAGTGTTGTGTGAGTATGAATGAGCCCACCATTTTTTTCATATACTTCAATACTTAAAAGAGAGATTTCGACCAAAATAAAGGAGAGAGAGATTTCGACCAAAATTAAAGGAGTTGGTTGAGCTTTGGTCTTGACCACTTTTGTAGAGTTAGTTCTAGTTATACAACCAACAATTAGGCTTTGGTCTTGACCACTTTTGTAGAGTTAGTTCTAGTTATACAACCAACAATTAGGTTATTGTACAATTGTAAGGTTGTTTGAGGATAAAAAGTCTTCTTAGAGAACTTAACATTCCATGGCACCGGAAAGTTGGTTCTTGCCAAGATATAGAAAGGTTAGGTTCCTTAAGTTTCCAAGAGAAGCAAGGATGACACCAGTGAGATTGTTTGATGATAATGCAAGGTCACTCAAAGAACTTAGCATTCCTAATTCTTGAGGGATGGAACTAGAAAGTTGGTTCTTGAAAAGATATAGAAGGGTTTAGGTTGCTTAAGCTTCCGAGAGAAGGAGGGATGACACCAATAAGATTATTTTCAGATAAGTCAAGTTCACTCAGAGAACTTAGCATTCCTAATTCTTCAGGGATGGAACCAGAAAGTTGGTTCTTGCAAAGATATAAAATGGTTAGGGGGATGACACTAGTGAGATTGTTTGAATATAATGCAAGCTCACTCAGAGAACTTAGCATTCCTAACTTTTGAGGGATGGACCCAAAAAGTTGGTTTTTGAAAACATGTAGAAGGGTTAGGTTGCTTAAGTTTCCAAGAAAAGCAGGGATGACACCAGTGAGATTGTTGAATGCTAACTCAAGCTTACTCAGAGAACTTAGCATTCCTAATTCTTGAGGGATGGAACCAGAAAGTTGGTTCATATGAAGATATAGAGTGTTTAGGTTGCTTAAGTTTCCAAGAGAAGCAGGGATGGAACCAGTGAATTGATTAGCAGAAAGGTCAAGAACTAATAGTTTAGAGAGGTGAGAAATGTTTGAGGGGATGGTCCCATATAGTGAGTTGGAAGAGAGGTCAAGACTGAGTAGATTGGGAAAGGATTGAAAGTTAAGATTTTGAAGCGTACCTCTCAAACCGTAAGTTGAAAGGTTTAGATGGGTGACGCTTCCAGAATTGTCGCAATTTATTCTGACCCAATTGCAAGGAGTGCTTCCAGCCCACAAGGACAAGAGAGACTGGCTTTTGATGTGAAGGCTGGTTTTCCATTTTAGAAGAGCCTCCGCTTCCTTTCTTTCTTTTACTACCGTACTATTAGTGTAAACGAAAGGAGAAGTTACGGGAGAAACAGAAGCAGTGGATGAGGAAACCAATTGAAGGATGATGACAACAAGGAGGAAGAAGAGTAGAGATGAAATGAATTGGTTGAAGAGCGTTATTTTTGAAAGGGATTTCATTATGTTGGTGGGTGAAGGATGGAATTTTACTAGGAAAGAATAAAAGGGAATGAATGACTTCAAATTGATTGAGAGGTATTTATAGAACGAAAAGGAATATTTGGTTGGGTAGAATTTATGATCAAATCTATATGGAGGAGTCTCACTTGGATTAAGTTGGTGTCGTGCGTTAACTAACTGGTCCTACTGTTGCTTAATTTTCCATT
>OU015761.1:70354151-70366866 GCA_907173295.1 Fagus sylvatica
CTCCACGTGATGCATCGGTTATTTGCCGAAGAAGCTCTACATCCTTCAAAATTCCTTTGTCACTCGCTCTATAGACTTCCTCTATATCTCTTCCTACAGTCTCAGCTAATATAGATGGGAGTGATGAAATTCCATCTTCAGGACGGTTTAGTGCAGCAATGTTAACCAGTGTTGCAACTGCTTCCATGGCCGATGGAGGCTCACCAATGACATGGAGCCCACAAGGCAAAAGGCGGGATTCAATCTCCATGATCTTGGAATATACCTTTCCAACCACTAGATCTCGTTCATTTGCTGAAATTGCCTCTGCCTCATCAGGGAGTTTCACATCCTTGTCAAGATTACATTGTTTAGCTGTGCTGATGATAGAGCTCACAATTTGTGGCCCACGACCAGTGTCTTTAAGGGATTGGTATGAGGAGATGAGCTCACCTAACTGCTTAAGGCCCTTGTATAGCCCAGCATTTTCTGCTGGGGGAGTCAGATAGCTAATGGTATTAGCATAGCTCCGGCGCTTGGCTATGGTTGCTTCAGATGGGTTATTGGCTGCATAGTAATAGATATTTGGTATATTCCCAATCAGACTGTCTGGGTAACACACGTCACTCATTCCCACCTGTTTTCCAGGCATGAACTCAAGTGACATGAGTGCCATGAAGAACAGAGTGAAAATTTTCTCCAAAAGAGAAATGCTGCAAAGCCATGATGTGGGCTAGCTGATTTGGAGAACAACAGCCGCATTGGATCACCCTCATAGCCAAATGTGGGCTGAACCCCAATGAAGACATTACCGTACTGTTTACCATATACCAAGAGATTCTCTCCATCAGAGTTTAGATTCCCAGGAGGTTTTCCCCAGTTTTCCTCCAATGCTGTGGCATAGGGAGTTAGGCTTTGGTATTCACGGACACCCATTTTGTAAGCAATGTTCAGATTTGGGCTGCTGAATTGAGCTTCTTTGTCATGAATTACTTCTTCAATTTCCACCTTTTTTCCTAATATGAATATTATGGTCTCTTTAGAGGCCTCTAAAACTTAATGCTTTGCTTCAACCAAAGAAGAAAATGATATTGTTGTTATAACATATTGATTTTTATCAATGGTAAAAGGTGATTAGTTTTTCCATTGCAAACCAGTAGAACTGCTCTCTTTAACAAATTCAATGGGATTCAGGTCTCCAAGTCTTGGAGTACTGTGTCAACCAAGGCAACTCAGATCGGTTTTCAAAACAAGCAGACATGGTAAACAAGGTTGTTAGCTCGATGCAAGTTCACTTGCAGGTCAATTATAAGTAGGGTGTCAAATGGGTGGGTTTGGATGGGTCTAGGTGGGCATTAAATGGGTTAGGCTTTAAAACCCAATAGCCCATTTAAATCCATTTAATAAAGTAGATATTACCTAAACCCAATTATCTAAACTAAAACCCAACCCACCCATTTAAACCTATTTAATAAAGTAGATATTTACCAAAATACCCTTAAAGCCTATAAAATGATGAAAAACAATTAAAACTTAGGAAAATTACTGAAATACCCTTGGAACCTCCAAAATGACCAAAACCTTTTAGAATCTATAAAATGACAAAAATACCCCCAAAAACCTCAAAATGATCAAAATACCCCTATAACTACTAAAATGACCAAAATACCCCTATTATTATTATTATTATTATTATGTTATATTGTCCTCAACCATGTTCAGATAGAGAACAATAAATTTGAAATTAAAAAAACAAGGCCTCCATCATCTCACCAAAATATAACATTCCTAGTATTTATCAAATTTTGTTCGCATTTCTTTTGCCATGTCCCTAATTATTTCATCATCATCTTCCATTTGTTCCATAATTCGCAATTGAATTCTCCACACACAATGAAAATATAAGTTTGCAGTGGGATAGTTAGTCCCTGAGAAGAGAATTAATGCATTTTTTAACGGAAACTTTTTATTTTTAGTATCAACAAAATTTAGCCAAAAATCATTTTATTTTTTTAGTGATCTTTACAATCTCTACTCGAAACACATTGATCACATCTTTGTGTAAAAATACTATATTAGAGGGTATAAATAGAGGTTTTTACATCAATTCTTTATAATCTCGTTAAAATTATTTTACCAAAAGCTTCTAGAAACTTAAAAGAAAATACATTATTTATTTTATATTATTTTAATAATCTACTATAAATTATTTTATTAATATAAGAATTATTTACAAGAATTATTATTTGCTAACCAAGCAAGCCTGACTTTTTATTTGTTAATAAATTTTCCACCCTACTTATTACACTAATATGGCCTGCATCTATCACAAACATTATTTTTATAGTTTTATTAGGTGGGGTAGAAAATGTTTCTATATTTATTTCCATAAAAGGACAACGTGTCAAACCATTTCACCGTTAGATTAGGGACCACCATAGATCAACACGCAGCCATTCACGTGTAACCTCCATCCGTACACCACTCAATCTCTAACTCATCCAGGTCAAACATTAATATTTTTTTTTGAGTTTGGGCTTTTTGTTGATGCCCAATAAGCAACCCAATTAAACTCAACTTAATTGGGTCTAATTGGGTTAGCACCCATTTGCCCATTTATTAAATAAGTGGTTTTAATTGGATAATTAGTAAGTGGGTTTGGATAGGCTATTGGATTTGGGCTTTGATAGGCTATTGGATTTGGGCTTTTTTTGTCACCCCTAATTATAAGGAAAGCATAATGGATGGCCAGAGCCTCACCATATGCAGTTCCGAGGTATTCTACATTCCCCGGCGCTTTGTAGCTGACTTTGTCGAACTTGTTAATTTAGTGGGCAGTCTAGAAATCCATCAAAAGGTTGCAATCCCCATGTTCTTTGTATCAATGGATTCACCACAGAATTTTGACCCGGTTCTTAGTACAATGATCTATAAGAAAGAACCGCCTACAAATAATTCTTCAACCCTTTATTCTGCTCAAGCAGCTGCAATTCATCCATGGAATGTATCGAGCGAACAAGATTTCATAAAGCTGATCAGAATAATGGCAGAAGGTGACCCTCTCCTAATGGAGTTAGTCTGAAGGTAATGTGAATGTGATACTAGAAATAACCGCAAGAGAGATGAAGCAAGAGACATGTACCACTTTTGTTAACAGTTATACCAAACTGTATCTTTCTTTTTTGTCTTGTATTTTTTATTGAGGGGGGGAGGGTATTTCTTTTTCTTCTTTCCATTTTTGTAGATTTACCTTGTATGATTCATTACTGATTGGAGATTCCCTCCACAGAAAAAATGTAATCTTTTCTTTTTGCTCGTGAATATATGAAAAAAATTGTATTTAACATTGATAATTACTGTTGATTGAATGGTTAAGATTCTTGTAAATGCTACATTGGATCTTGTTTGAATGTTTTTTGTGTTTTCATTAAGGAAATAGAAAGCAAAGGTGAGAGTTGCATAGTAACAAAGAATATTCAATTTAACCTCACCTGCAAATTATGACTTTTGAAGGTCTTGTTGCCGGCCAATTAATCTCCCATGTTTTCTAAACCTCACTTCCATTGAGGGGACCGCAAACAACATTCAATGAATGCTATAGCTAGCTTACTACTATTATTTATTTCATTTATATATGTATATATATACATGTAGTAATGAAAAGAAGTACTAAGAAAAAAAAGTTTGGTCCCTTGAAGTTTTGTAGTGAATGGTTTGTTCCATGTGCTTTTACAGTTTAATGTTTATGCACAGACTCTTTACATTTATTTTTGTCCCGAACTCTCTTGTTCTTTTGAAAAGGTTAGAAATGTGGGACACTACATTTAAATTGAAAGGAATCCTAGATAGCATTTTGCAACAATCATTGATGAAGATAAGATGCTGTATATAAACATATTGTTATTGGTGTGAGAGCAAGGAACTTTCACTTGATTTGTTGCTTTGAAATTCATCAAATAGAGCTAGAAGATAATGGAATAATACAAGAAAAAGTTAACAACAATTAATGATATTCAAATCTATATAATGCTCATAGAGTTTTATTAGTAATACCTTTTATATTGTTTTTGTAAATATTATATATTTGTATATTATAAAAATATATATATATATATTTTTCTCAAAATTAAAATTGATAAAATCATATTTTAGATCAATTGGATTAGTAATATTATCAATTGAAAATTCGATTTTAACAAAATCTCAATACAAAAACTTAATTAATAATTTGTATGTTCAAAAGTGAGAATCATTTAAATACGATATTGAAATATAAAATCATTAATCTATATTAGCTGAACCTTTATTAGGTCACGTTAGATTCTTTATTTTCTCATTAAGTCATATCATACTCATTTTCTTCTCTCTTTTTTCTCTCCTTTAAAAAAATTATTTGCTATCACCTTTTATGTACAAGATTAATTACCATTTGTCATTACATTTTATTTTTTTTTTCCTTCCTTCCCTCCCTTTCTTTTTTTCTTTCTTTGTTTTCCCACACATTTTTTTCCCACTTTTCTTTTTTTTTTTTAGATATGATAGAAATTCTAATCTAAACTCACACACACGAATATTTGAAACCCTGGGGATTGAACCCACACCCTTAGAGGTGGTTTTTGGGAAGGGACCATAGGGATGGCAACGGGGCGGATCGGGACCGGATCATGGGTGACCCGACCCCGCCCCGCATAGGTACTATCAATACCCGACCCCGCCCCGCCCCGGTGGTCGGGGCAACTTTTCCTGCCCCGCTCCCGAACCGCCCCGCCCCGCATTGCCCCGCCCCGCCCCGAGAATCGGGTTGTTATGCATTAACCCGACCCGACCCGATAACTCAAAAATAATATAAGACATCACTTTTAATATAAAATAATTCAAAGACAACTTCACAGAAACTCCATCCAAAAGCAAAAAGCAAATGTCAAATAATAATAAACACTTGTATTTAAATAATAAATAATAATAATATAAAACTTAAAGAAATAATATACAAGTATCATACCACTTAATAATACTAATAATAAAAAAACTAAAAGACACGTCGCCAAAGTTCAAAAAGAAAAGGAATGAATAGTTGAAACTTAAAAATTTAAGAGGCAAATAGCAAATCACGTGAAAGGGCAGCAACACTTTTTTTTGATTTGAAAGGGCAGCAGCACATAAGTCAAAAAGAAAAGGAAAAAGAGAAGAAAAATTAAAGAAAAGCTGAAAAGGTGAAAAGATGGCACACAAAACAAGAAAAGAAGAGGCAGAGGCTGGTAGACAAAACAAGAAAAGAAGAAGAAGAAAGAAAGAGGAGGAGGGGCGAAGAAGAAAATTAGCAGAGAAGCTCAAGGTTCTGTGATTTTTCATTTTCATTTTTAATATTTTGTAGTTTATTCCGTGGTTTATGCCATTTGAGTGTAAGAGATCCCAAAAAAGAAGAAACACCCAAATCGGCTTTATCAAAATCTGGAAATTTTGTGTGTGCATCTGCATGTGTTTGTGATATCTAAGCATTAGATATTTAGATAAGAACAAAACAAAAAAAAAAGAATAAAAGGATTTGTTAAAACAAAACAAACGTTGCAGGGTCTGTGATGGAAGTATAGAGAGAGAGAGAGAGAGAGAGAGAGAGAAAGATACTCTGATGGAGAGAGAGGCTGCGGCGTGAGGGGCTGTGTGAGAGGCTGGCGGCAGCGTGCGTGACAAGGTGAGGGGTGAGGGAGGCTGGGCTGAGAGAAAAAAAGTGAGAAATGAGAGAGAAGAAGGTAGAAAAATGGGTTTATATATATGTTGAAAACTTAAGGGTAATTTTGTAAATATAATCGGGGCGGGGCGGGGCGGCCAAAATCCATGACCGCCCCGCCCCGGGTATCGGGGCAAATTGTGTAACCCGTAACCGCCCCGTCACATCAACGGGGCGGGTAATACCCGGGCGGGGCGGGGCGGGGCGACGCGGGTCGGGTCGGATCGGTTCAAAATTGCCATCCCTAATTACCACACACACGTTCACACGCCTAACACCCCCACTTTCTTTCTTTTTTACCTCAGTTTTCCCCTAAACAAATCCCCACCACATATTCAGACCTATCCCACCCCTCCTTAATTTTTTCCCTTTGCCCTTTTCATTTCTAGTTCTCCTTTCAATTTCTCTTTCGTCTTGCTCCTTCTCACATTTTCTTTCTTTCTTTTTTCTCCTCACTACATGTCCTTTTATTTATTTTTCTTCTTATTTTCTTCCTCTCCACTGACCGGTGCTGCGGGTAGCTTGGGTTTTTTGCTGTGTTTTAGTTGCTCAATATTTTTGGTAATTTTGTACTGTGATGCCTCGCACTATTGCATCACATGCAAGATTTAACAAAACCCACCTACCCCACATCACCCCCACCACTCATTTTTCTTCTTTTCTCTCCTCACCCGTGACCCTCCCACTCACTCTTTCATTTTCTTTCTTTTTCCACCAGCACACACACACGCTCTCTCCCACTCTCATTCAGCTCTCCCCCTCAAGCTTTCGGCCTCACCATCTCAACCACTCAAGGCCGAGATTGAATGAGCTATCAAGATCTAAATCTTAAGCACTCTCTTTCTCATGGAGAGTTGGTTCGTGTTAATATCAGCCACAGACTTTGGTATTATCATGCCGATCCGACTCCGAATCGTATTACGGATTTGGGTCATGACATGTACATACACGGTGGGTTGTTTTTTTGTTTTTTAGTGTGATTTTGGGTTTGTTTCTTGCCCACTGTCAAGAGAAACAGTGGGCAAATTTTGTGATTTTGTTCATACACAGATCTTAGTTTCTCTCAAACGAGAGTTTGTGATTTTTTGTGTGTGGTTTTGTTTACACACTCGTCTCGCACCTGATCCCCTTTTTTCTTTTTCTTTTTCTTTTTTTGAATTTTTTCTTTGTTGTTGGTCACTTGCTTGTGATTTTGTTTTTTCAATAATTTTTGTTTGTTTGTTTCAATAATAATATTTCTGATTCATGAAAAAATTAAAAATAATAATAATAATTTTTGTTGCTCGGGGGAAATAAAACAGAAAAGTTTGGAAAATAGAGTCGTAGAAGCGTCTTGGTGGGTCCAACTTGCTTTAGACATTTTAGAGCAGAAGTCATCATCCTTCCGACAAAAGCATTAATTGCTCCAACGCCTATGTTTTTTGGCACGGCTTTTGTCTTTTTCTTCTTTCTTTATATTTCTTCGTTTGTTTCTATTGTGTTCTCATATTTCACTCTCCAGAGAGCTCCACCCAGAGGCGACGCCGTGACCAGAGGACGGTGACGGGAAGGGAACGAGGAAGAGAAGGTTAGACGGCGACAAGGAAGCGGCCTCTTTCTTTTCCGTTTCTTCTTCGTTCAGTTTTGGGTGGGTAATTTTTTTCTCATTCTCTCACTCTATACTGTCGATCTGTTTGCTCTCTCTCCTGCTCGCTCCTCACTCTGTTGTTGAGCCTATAAATGGTTGCTTGCTCTATAAATGGTTTTTCTCTTTCAGATCTGTTACCTACCTAAAGCTTCAAAGTACTCTCCAATTTTCTTTTGGGTGTGTGGTGTAGAATATATTTTCTTTTGCATTCTCTTTCAGATCTCTTCAGATCTGTTACGTGTGTGGTGTAGAAAAAGAAGAAAAAAGGGGAGGGGGAATTCTTCCACCCTTAGTCCTCATTCTCCTACCCAATTGTTGCTTTTGCTCTTCACCATTATCTACCACCTGAAAGACAGCACTTCTTTATTTTGCAGTCATCAGCATCTAAACTTTTTCATATTCTGTGCTCCTGCATGTCAAATTGCTTGGGAAAACTAATTTTACATATTTCTTTTATGAATAATTGCGGTTCCTTCTGTTTTTTTTTTTTTCTTATTTGTTAATTTTTTAAATTCTATTTATTTGTTTTTAGTTTTGATAATGTATTAGTATGAATCTAAGATCTTGTACTACATGGTGTGTGATGTGTCTCCTTTCGATAAGCCATAATATTTGCAACTTCAAACTTTCTTTGTTAATGGGATGTTGAAAATGTTTGCATAACTTGGTTTATTTGTGAGTTTTGTATAAAGTTGAATTATAATATGCTATAGTATGGCACCGTTTTGTGCTCTCCCTACTCCTGAAATCATTTGTTATCCAACTTGTAACTTGTGTCCATTACAAGTTACAAGTTGCTGGTCGCCTTTAATTCTTAGATAGCTTAAACTTAAAGTGGAACTCTCAGGAGTACCGAGTACTTTTTGCATATATATATATATATATATATATATATATATATGGGGGAAGCAACGCATATATAAAAAACAAGTTTAATAAGGCGGCAGAACCAGCCAAAAGATATATTAGAACAGATTTAAAATGGGGAATGTAAGAAGGTTATGGATGCAAGAAAATAACATGAAAAGTAATTACTTTTGATTTAAAGTAATGACTTACAATTTAGCAGATAGATTGGAGGCTGAGAGCTTCCATGATTACAAGTTTATGAGAGAACTGGAGGATAGCCTATTCTAATTCTGAAGCTTCAACACATGAATGCTTAGGATTTTACAAGAGTAAGATATCTTTAACAAGTTCTGAGTTTAACAATACAAGGAGTATAGGCAAAATGCCTTGGATGCCTTAGAAGTCTTCGGATATTTACTATTTGCTTTTTGGAAAGCAAAGGTAACGTTAAGCATGCCAGACCATGCCAATCAAGGCTACTTTCGGCTACTTTAATTTTGAAGACTTTCGAAGGAGCACCCCTGTCTCTTAGTGCTAGCACTTAGGGTCAGTTCTACTTTGGTATCAGAGCCAAGTACCGGACTAGGCCTAAAACTTGTTCCCCTTCCTCCTGGGCCCCTGCTTGCAGGGGTTACCCCGGATGGTTGACAATATGTACTCATTTATCAACCATTCTGGGCTGGTAAACTGGGCTGGAGCACCCTATCTCTTAGTATATATATATATTTAAGATCTGAACATTGACTAAAGATCTTTTGATAAATTCACTATTGATAAACATGCCTGACAATTGACAAAGTAGCTGTCAATTCCTTGCAGCAGTGATAATCTCTCTGACAGTAGAGAATCACACTATTCGTTAAAGCACGCCAGACAAAGTATTCCATTCAAGACTACTTTTCGGCAATGATAACAATTTACTTTTGTTTTTCAAAAAAGCAAATAGTGAATTCATGATGATATTCTAAGACTATTTCCAAAAGTAAATAGTACTTTCATGATGATGTTTCAAGACTATTCCAAAACATCATCATGAAAGTACTATTTGCTTTTGGAATATCATCATGAATTTACTATTTGCTTTTTTGAAAAGCAAAAGTAAATTGTTTTATCATTGCCGAAAGTAGACTTGAATGAAATATTATTTGCTTTTAACAAACAGTGAGATTCTCTACTGTCAGAGAGATTATTTGCTGCAAGGAATATATATATATATATATAAATTGTGAAGGTTCAAATGGTGATCAATATTGGAGCACCTTGTCTCTTAGTGCTAGTACTTGGGGCCAGTTTTACTTTGGTATCAGAGCCATACTGGATCCTTTTCCCTTTCCTGCCGCATGGATAATCCCAGCAGGGTGGGAAGAGTGTGAAGGTTCAAATGGTGATCAATATTGGAGCACCCTATCTCTTAGTACATATATATACATTTTCAGGTTAAACAGGTTCAATGCTCTGATACCATAAGGGGAAGCAGCGCATATATAACATATATATATAACACAATATATATAATATATATATATATATATATATATATGATATTTTGATATTTATTAAGGCGGTAGAATCAGGCAATTATATATTAAAACAAATTAAAATAAGGGAGATAAATGCAAGAAATTATTAGGAAGAAATTACTTTATTGAAAGTAATTACTTACGGTTTACAAGGATTTAATCAGTTGGATTGGAAGCTGGAAGTTTCCATGCTTACATGTTGCTTACAAGTTTAATATGGGTAGGGAACTTTGGTAGACAACCTATTCTAATTCAAGACTTTCAATACATGAATGCTTGAATATTATGAGAGAAGGTTATGCTATGAAGTTCTGCCCACAATACAAGGGAAATGCCATATATATAGGCAAGATGCAAGAGAGGAGTCTTCGGGAGAAGTCTTCACATGCATTGGAAATTATTCTTGAAACATCATCATGGAGGAACTATTCTCTTTTGGAAAGTATTCTTGGAATATCATCATTTGTTGTCAAGATTCCAAGACTTCATGATGGGAGGCAAGAAAACTTTATTTTACTTTTAACTCTTCTTTTTGGAAATTGTAAAAGTAATTTGGGAGATTCATTTGTCGTAGATGCATTTGGCAAGCTTTGGCAAAATATCAGTTACAGGGAAAGATTTATTTGTAGGGCATGCTTATTAACAGTGCAGATTCTTCTGTCAGTAAATTTTGCTGTAGTAGACTGACTGTGAATTTGCTGGTAGGTCCCTAACCAAGGTATTGTTCCTCAATAAGGGCTTGATCTTCTTCTATTCCAGCATAAGGATCTTGGGCATCCTAGAACAGAGATTCTTCATACCAGTTCTTTTTCATTAGAGCAGAGAATTGGGAGAGGTTAATCATTTCAGTGGTTGATCCTTCTGAGGACGCTGGGGATTTTCCTTTACCACTGGCAGAGGCGGAGGCTGCTTGGCAAGCTTGAGCAGCTAACTTACAAATTTCTGCAAGTTCCTCGGGGGATTTTCCCTTAAGGAGATCTGGAATGGAAGATGGCTGGTCTTCAACCTGTTTAATCTCGGGGAATTCGTCATAGACAAATTTAGGTACCCGTGAATTTTTGGGTAAACAGGTTCAATGCTCTACCCGTGATTCTACTTGAGAAGATGTTAAATTTAGGTACCCGTGAATTTCTGGGAGCATTCTTGGGGACTGTTTAACTTGTTTACACTTGGAACCCGTGAATTTTTGCAGAACAGAGATGGCGGGTAAAAACGCCAAAAAAGCCGCCTCCACCTCCAGCAAAATTCCACCAAATAAGCTCCCAGAAATAAAGCCAGATTTGGTAACCCCTAACCAACTTGTTAGGTACAATCCCTCAACAAGCCTCTTCCCCAGAATAACCCATCATCCTCCCGGATGGTATCCCTAGGAAAACCTGCCCAAAGCAGTTCTTCCTTTGCTAAAGCCCTTACAGAGTCCTATGACCCGTTTAATAAAAAGATTGTCCCTGTTACTCCAGCAGCCCCAATTAAACATAGAAACAACAAAAAAGCTGTTTCTCCTCATCACCTCCTCTTCGCTGAAAAACTTTTTCAAATTGAGTTTGAACACCGAAGAATAGAGGATCCCCTCCACTTAATAAAATCATATTTCCCTCCTCATCCTACTGATGGAGTCCAGCAGCATTACTGCCTCCTCTGTCCCATACAAAACCATTCATTATTATCAGAATATTTTCCAGCAAGAAGGTTCTGTTGAAATTAAATCAATCTTTGATCAGACTCTTGGCCCCCTGAATAAAGGTCTCATGTTTCATAAGATTGAAATTATTAAATTTACTCACTTCAGAGATTGGGGTCATCCTTGGATAACAAGGCCCCTTGCCAAGCATGAATATGGGTATACATATTATGATTACATTGATGCGTGTTACAAAGTACTACTCATTCAATTTCCCAATATAGTCCATTCTTGGTTCATCCAATTCAGCAAGGAGTTCCAGTTCACTAAACCTGAGTGCCAACCACTATGGTTTCTCAAATGGTGGTCCATCCATGGCTCCCAAGCAGAGATTATCCCAGATACTCCATGGAACACTACACCACCCACTACTAAAAAAGATCCTCCTTTGAGTATCAAAACACTCAAACAGGCTCTCCTCCACTTTACTAAATCATACAGGTGTTCAGAATATCACAGCAGATATCCTCCAACCCTGCTATTCTGTTTCAAATTTAAAGTCCCCTAGATTGTTCAAATGGAGTTACCAGATTAAAGACAATATTTTAATCAGGAACCACGCAGTAAAATGGTGGGATAACTTCGATAGAGACAGAATTATTAAATTTGTCTATGACGAATTCCCTCGAGATTAAACAGGTTGAAGACCAGCCATCTCCTCCATTCCAGATCTCCTTAAGGGAAAATCCCCCGAAAACTTGCAGAAATTTGTAAGTTAGCTGCCCAAGCTTGCCAAGCAGCCTCCGCCTCTGCCAGTGGTAAAGGAAAATCCCCAGCATCCTCAGAAGGATCAACCACTGAAATGATTAACCTTCTCCCAGTTCTCTGCTCCAATGAAAAAGACTGGTAGAAGAATCTCTGTTCCAGGATGCCCAAGATCCTTATGCTGGAATAGAAGAAAATCAAGCCCTTATTGAGGAACAATACCTTGGTTAGGGACCTACCAGCAAATTCACAGTCAGTCTACTACAGTAGCAAAATTTACTGACAAAAGAATCTGCACTGTTAATAAGCATGCCCGACAAAAATAAAGTTGCTTTCAAGATCCTGTAGCTGATATTTTGCCAAAGCTTGCCAAATGCATCTACGGCAAATGAATCTCCCAAATTACTTTTACTATTCCAAAAAGAAGAGTCAAAAGTAAAATAAAGTTTTCTTGCCTCCCATCATAGGAATCTTGACAGCAAATGATGATATTCCAAGAATACTTTCCAAAAGAGAATAGTTCCTCCATGATGATGTTTCAAGAATAATTTCCAATGCATGCATTTGAAGACTTCTTCCCGAAGACTCATCTCTTGCATTCTATGCCTATATATATGGCATCTTCT
>OU015761.1:70366966-70383993 GCA_907173295.1 Fagus sylvatica
ACTTAAAATGCCCAAAATTAATTAATTAATATTTATTTTTTTAAAAGGCAAAGTCACATAAGACAAAACTAACCAATCCAACCCACCTGCTCTGTTTGGTTGCCAAGAGAATATAGAAAGGCGTAAAGATACTAGTCTGGTTAGTTTTTTTCTATTGGGAAAAAGAAAGTTAAAGCCAAATGTAAAAACATGTGAAAACTTACACAAAACAGTTTTGACATACAATCTTCATCTTTTTTCCCCTTTTTTTATTACTTAAGAAAAAAAAAACAAGCAAAAGGCCAGTTCATTCTATAACATAATTGATATGGGGATCTATACTGAATATGTTCAAGTTATTGACAGATTGAGCCAAATTGGTCATGCTTTTACTTTTTAAAATGACGCCTCTACATTTCAAAGCCACAATAAGTTAGAGCAAAGCCAATAAAAGAACAGTTTTCAGTTGGAAGTATACCTTCAAAAACTCTGCAACATTTGCAGCTAGCTGCTGCTGCTCAAAGGTACATTGATTTCCATGCCAGGTGAAAATTGAAGAGCCAGATTGAAGGACAAAACACTCCATAGAGTTCAATGATGTTGCGGCCTAAACAAGAATAAACATATATATGTATATTTCTCTTAGAATAACAACTAGAGGACTCAAATGATGATCGATGTCTTGCAAATATGTAACGTAAGAATGGTTTGCATTTGCAGAGGAGAAAGGGAAAGGGGAGTTAGCCTATTCATGTTACAAGTATTTCTGGTTCACTTAGCTTATAATCATATTGTAAAAAAATTATAATTTATCACTAGCCTCTTCACGTAGCACGTGTTCAAAGGCTTTTTTTAATTAAAAAATATATCATTTTTTAAGTCATAAAACTCAACATGTTCAGAGGTCATTTTAAATATAAATATTGTAAGGTGTTAAAACTTTAAACCTTTGACAAAAAGGATTTTCAAACAAAAATAAAAAATCTTGAGAAACCAGCACTTCTTCACATTTATCCTTTGTCTAAAGTACAGGTGGTTATAACCTCTTTTTCTAGTGCAAAAAGCAGGGAAGGTGGGGTTCTTGAAGTTACCATTATAACGACTTCTAGTTAAAATTTAGTTTTGGAAAATATGAAAAGAGAAAAAAGATATGTATTGTGTTTTAAATTTCAAATGTGATCTAAAATTTAGATATTTGAAATATATTATATTTCTAATTTGAGCCTATTATCTGAAGTTAAAAAATAAAAAAAATAAAAAAAAAAACTATTGTGATTTATGTGAGTATTTTTGGCGCATTTAAAAATTGGATACCAAAAAGCTCTAGTCTCTTGATACTAGTATAAATGTCACACTAGGCCAATTGAATGGAAAAAGAGATCAAAATTCAAGATGTTATTATGTTGTGCTAATAAAAGAACAAATCTACACATTTTCAAGGCCAACGATAATTTCAACAATCAAAACACTGACCACAGGAACCAAAGCAGTAGGCAAAATTATGGTTTCCAAATCATTAACATGTAAAACAACATCGAAGAAGCTAGTATATTCAAACAAAAGATTGGTCCACAGACAGAATATTTTAAAAACCATAGAAAATTTTATTGATTTATAACAAAAAAGAAACCCAATGAGAACATACTGCATCAACTTGCACTGCTTTATTGTTATGAATGGAAGTTCCCGATATCTGAATGAGTGCAACAGAATCCGCCGTGTAAGTTTCATCCGTCAAACCTTTGTCAGCTATAAATTTTTTGTAACCAGAGCTCAAACCTCCCTAAAGTTGAAAACCAAATAATTACCACAGTTAGCTATGAACCCCCTTGTTGAGACAAAACTCACATCTCATGATTATAATTAAATCTTGATGTACAAGGTGAATTTTTGTGCAAGCTAAGTAGGATACCTTAAGGACCACCATAGGTTGAAAAAGTGCAACAAATTGGGGTGGCTCTTTACCTTGATATATGCGACCCTGCAAGAAGCACTCATTATATCATATATGCAAGACTAAGGCTCAGAATCCACAACTTGAATAAAGATAATATGCTACCTGAGTAGGTCTCCCCTTAAATGAGTTGAACATTGTACTAGCCAACCGAGTAGCCATCTTTTGGTCCTCCTGAATTGGGTAATACAATCAAGTCATTCTTTTATACAGTTATAAAAAAAAAAAAAGCAATAACAACAACAACAACAATTAAAAACGACCAGCAACAGGGAGCTAAAAACAGTGAAGGCAAATATTAGCACACTTTTCTTTTATGCAATCTTTAGTAAAATGTAATGGATGCAAGTTACAGGTTGAGTAACAAATGATTTCAGCGGTAGGGAGAGCTCAAAACAGTGCCATACTATTGCAGTATCATGATTTAACTTTATGATAACGCATATGAGGTGAGAATTAAAAATTATACTAAACTCACAAATAAAATACGTTATGCACACATTTTCACCATCCCAGTAACAAAGAAAGTTTGAAGTTGCAAATATTAGGGCTTATTGAAAGGAGACACATCACACACCATGTAGTACAAGATCTTAGATTCATACTAATACATTATCAAAACTAAAAATAAAAAATAATAATAATAACAGAAGGAACTGCAAGTATTCATAAAATAAATAAAATTAAAAAGAATTACGTAAAATTAGTTTCCCAAGTAATTTGACATGCAGGGGCACAGAATATGAAGAAAGTTTAGATGTTTTTCCCCATAACATGGATCAATGACAGCAAAATAATAAGTTCTGTATTTCAGGTGGTAGGTAATCATGAAAACCTAAAAGCAACAATTGGGTAGGAGAATAAGGACTGAGGACGGAAGGCTGAGATATTGATAAACAGCATATGCCCTTAGATAGTGGATTTATCAAAAACAGAAACTATACAGAGTGGAGGTGAAGGCATGGGCTTAAGACTCACTGGGTGCTTATGTAATCTCTCATTCAAAAAACAAAAAAAAAAAGTATTTGCATAGTGAATTACATGTTACTGCAAGGAAGGGTTCGAAGACACATCTCTCTGCATAGTATATTACAAGAATTTTCACGTAACTGTATGAAGCCATTCTTTCAAAATTTCAAACCCAAACTAGAACAATGTAATTTACCTCAATGCTGTCCTTTCCAAACCAACAGCACAAAAAGTAATCTTCTTTCCTATCACCTGTATGGTAGGTATAGAGAAAAATGTAGCAATCCCCGCTATAAAATTTACCAATATCCTCTTTAGGCAATGGAGTCTTGGCACTGCCATTGATGCGCCATACCTAGGGAAAAGGCAATATCAATGTTTTGAAAGTTACTCGATTCGAACAAGCCAGATTAATCAATTCATTTCCAAAAGCAATGATAAAAACCAACTAGACCTCCATCTTTCCACCTCCCTCAAGCAAAGGTGGGACTTCCTCGTTTACAGGTGCACTTTTTGTCATGCCCTTGACACCAACCCCTTGTTGCTTCAACAGAGCTAGTAGTGCACAAAATATAATATTTAATAAGATTGACCAGATATTCTTGTTTAATTTACAGATGAGGAAATGATCACTACCTGCCACTTTGCCTCTTCCCTCCTCATTCCCAGGGGTGGCAGAGCCTGAGGGCCAAGAATCAAAGTTGGACTTAAATGAACGTGTCTCATAACCTTGAATAAGCCGGGTAATACGTGTAGATTTTGGCCTATTTTGACTTGCGACAAATTCCTGTAGATAAATTTGAATTTTAGAATCCATATTTTCATTAAGACATGAGGAACTGGATGCTACGCTACTACCTCAACCACTTGGATGGCAGCTTTTCTCTCCTCCACTTGCGTTACCCGGCCAATCCAAACAAATACCTCAGCACCACAGTCCAGTAAATAGCATTTGTTGTTTTCCAACAGGGATTTGGATAGTTCACTTTCTACTATCTTCACCTGTCCGTCAGTGATGCTGTAGAAACCAGCAAACCAAGTTAAATAGAAAGCAATTAGCTAACCATGCTAATTCTTCATTTAAGAAAGCAATTATAGTATTAGCTATCCAAACTTAAGACCTAAGACTTTATTAGAGCTTCTAGAAAGCAGAAAACAGATTATTCCAGACAAGATTAAATCAACATCCACCCATCTCTCCATAAGTATCCTCCATATTAGCAACATAAAATTCATCTTTGTATAGAAAAACTATATAATAAGATCAACATCCAGCCATCTCTCCATAAGTATCCTCCATATTAGCAATATAAAATTCATCTTTGTATAGAAAAACTATATAATGAGAGAAAAGGGCATGTATTTTCTCTGTAACTTGTTTCATTGATTATTCTAGAAAAATATAGTAAGTTAGTCATCTGAAGTTGCTATTTGACAAGATAGAATTAACAGCAAATTTACAGCAAGGAGAAGGCATACCCTGATATTATTCAAATTTAGTGCTGCAGGGTAGGATTGTAACCTTATAAGGATACTCAGTAAAAATGCATATTTATGTGTGTGAGTGTGTAGAGAAAACATAGGGGATTTTTGATAAGTCAGAGAGAGCATAGGTGATAAGAAGTGAATGAAGATTGAGGGTCAACTGGGTAAAAAAAACAGTTCATGATTGAGCTGAGCTGAATTTGTAAATATTCATGCACATAATGAGAACAAATAGACACACAAACAGAGATGCAGACTAAAGCCACAGATCAGAAAGTAACTAAAGCCACTGATCAGAACGTCATTGCATCTTTGCCATACACACGAGAAAAGGGAAACTATTCCCAATGTTTACACCTTCCAAATGTTTGCTCTCTCAAAGGGCCAAAATGATATAAGCTAAATAAGTTGAAATTCTTTTTATGGGGGGGAGGAGGGCAAGCAAACCACAAATACATAAGCACCACAAACTCCTGAAGTCTAATTCCTGAACCACAGGGCACAAGTAGAAGTTTAAAAAATTTAGACATTAATAATTTCTTTCGATTTCCACATGTTGCTACCACTTATCACAAAAATAATTCTTTTCAATCAGAAGTAAAAAC
This sequence comes from Fagus sylvatica, assembly GCA_907173295.1. Lineage (NCBI taxonomy): Eukaryota > Viridiplantae > Streptophyta > Magnoliopsida > Fagales > Fagaceae > Fagus > Fagus sylvatica. The sequence goes on from OU015761.1 coordinate 70,371,959, forward strand.
AAAGAGAAGAGACTCACTTTTACATGCAAAGAAAATAATGGAGTAAAATACCTATAAAGTTTAGCAGAAGTGGCCTCCGGAATAATGTCATCTTCACTAGTGATCTTCTTGCCAATTGGAGCAAAACCACCGAAGAGGACCCAGAACTCACCTGAGTCCGACTCAGTATCCAACTTCCCATCATCTGGCATGGCAAACACCATTAAGAACAATCAAGTAATCAAATGAAGTTTTACCAAAAAAATAAAAAAAAAAGTAATCAAATGAAGAATTGAGAACCATAGGTACAACTACATACGAATGAAAACAATTAGTGGTAGGACAATGTAGACTTGTTGAGAATAGTAGATAGAAAAAAAAAAAAAAAAAGCATCATAACAATCATATTCGTATATACATGTGCCCTTACCAACAATTGCAACATCACTCTTTCCATCATGATACTTTTCCTTCAAAAACTGAATTACTTCCAAGGCTTTGGCCCTTTCCTGGATATTGGAATTTGCACCATTGAACTGATAAATCTTATTTTGAGTGTCCAGGATAAATACATCATCATGATTCAGTGAGGATCGAGCAAAAGGGACCTGCACAAGCAAAATGGAGAATGATGATTCCTTGATCTGTGAAAATCTACCTTTAAAGTTCATTGAATTCATGAAGTTAATTTGCAGTGCCTGTTTCATTCTGACAACTCGTTTTCCTTTACAGACATACAACCGTGTCTCAAATTCTTCTTCCTCAGGTTTTTTAAATCCAGATGCAACACCGCCCTCCAATGGTATGATACAAGGTTTAAAGTATGACAAAAATTTGTCAGATTCATAGCCCTGTAGTTCCCTGTGCTGCACTGCACGTCCTCCAAGAACTGCATCAAGTTCAACAGTTTTTATAGCTGCTGTTCCAGCTTCATCCTATAAGTATTTATGAGGTTTAGTGAGAGTACATTTTTTGGTCAACTCTTAGCTTATATGAAACAAAAAATGTGGAAGGCATGTTTAAACCCCAAATGGAGAAAAAATGCAAAAAAGGCACACCTGACTTGAATCCTTCCCAATCCAGAAGTGTATGTCAAAGATATAAGCACCTCCTTTGCCTTGTGATGTCTACAGATATATATGATATGTAAGCATGTAAAAAAACATGAAAGACAAAGAATCAATACATTCTTGAAGAATATAGGGTCTCTCTTTCTCATACTTGTCTCTAATTATTTGCTTTGAAGCTCCATACACACTCTCCCCCCCCCCCCCCCCCATTTTCCTTCTTTTCATGTAACAAATAAACAAAAGGGCAGACAAAGAGAAAGAGGGAAGAGGACTGGATGTAGTTTGTACCTGCAAGACAATATAACAATCCCCCATGTAGAATTTTCCATGTTCAGACTTTGGCAATGGAACGGGCTGAAAGTTCTCAATTCGCCAAATTTCAGTTCCTCTGTAAGACGTTAAGTTTAACAACTAAAACGGAAAGGCTCAGCATATAACAAAAAAACTGCAAAAACTAAGACATGCACAACTGAAGGTGAATATAATTTATATTTACTCTGTTAGCAATGGAAGCAATACTGTATAATTTACACTTTTCTTTTGTATATAAAACAATAAACAAATACATAAACAAACAAACAATGTTAACAAGTTAATTTCTTATGTCACTACTCATAGTAAGGATACACTCTTTGACCAGCTCCCTGAAATGCAGGATCCAATTTTGCAGAGCTAGACATTGCCTGAAAGCCTTTTTGGTACTGTTTCTCCCAGGGAAGACAAAAAAGATGTTCTTTGAACTCCTGTTTTCTGGTAGTGTACAGATTCCACAAGACTCAACTGCAAATTGGGAGGTTAAAAAGATGTCAAGAACAAACTCAACAAATCAGGAGCCTACTAACTACGTTGTAGCAAAAGCTAACAACATAGTCTATAATGTCTTTTAACCATATTAGCCACTTTAGATAATCTCCATGCATTAGATAAGCAGAGGTTACAGAAAAGAGAGAAGCGTACAAGGGAGCAAAAAAACAAGAAAAATACAAACGTAAGAAGAATCAGAAGACTGTAAATATAATCATGAATCAATGTCATATTCATTTTGCTTGTATGGTTCCGCTACATACAGAGATCACAACAAAGTAATAGTTTCACAGCAAATAAATTAAATTTGTGCAATTGCAACATCAAGGTCAAGAATTAAGAACGGCCCAAGCAAAATCTACATAGTTTTTTAATTAGTCGTAACAAAACATGGATCAGCTTAGATACTCCAAGATGACTTCATAGATATCTTTAATTGTATATATATTGTCTCTATGAGAGATTATGATTTGAAGTGGATATCAGCTCATACTGGTTTATCCATTTGAACTGCCAGTATTTACCACATCTGGGTTCAGCCCACATCCCCATAAAGTAGAAAGGAAAAATTACTTTCACACAGAGACCCTTCATAATAAACACATGTGCCACAATGGCAGATATCTAATATTTGTACAAGCACATGCAAAAGCGCGAATGTCTAACTGTTGCATTGTGTCTAATACACCGTGAATGGAATTCAAACATCTCAATTCTTTACTGTCAGGGTCTAGCATCTGCATTAGATTTGGTATCTTAAATCTGGTTTGCATGCTACCTTGTGTCTGGTTAGAATTGTCCAAATCAGAAGCAACAGGGGAGTCAGGAATTTTTTCTTTTGGGGGGGGGGGGGGGGGTGGAGGAAATAATGTTAAAAGCAATATGGAATATATTTTAACAAATAATTATAGGGGATTTTAAAAAGCAGGGGACCATAACCTCCCTGCCCTGCACCATCCTTGCCTACTTTGCCATTCATCAGAAGCCATGTTGGAGTTGGCTAATATTAGAGAACTCTCCCCTTTTCCTCATCACATGAGTAGAATTTAACTCTAATTTGTGAACTAAGCTTTCATCTTGTTGCTTTCCATAAAGCAGAAATTTAGTCCTATATACCCTTTCAATGAATGTAAAACTAGTTGGCTTTCCTGACCTAAATATTCTCCAAGATAGTACTCTTCAAGGTTCAGCTGTTTCTTAGCTTTTTTAAATGGCCCTCCATTCGATATATCAGCTAAGACATAATGAAATTCCACCTCTTGACACCATAAACATGGCCCTCTATGCATGAGAAAGCAAGCACATAAAATTATCCTTGAGAATGGTCACAATGTCCTATAACTCTCATAGCTTCCATACTCCACAGTTATACTACCTCTCTCTCTCTCTCTGATATGCTACTCCATGGCTATACTACCAGTTGCTCTACCAAGTGAGCTGCTTATCCATTATGAAAAAACCTTTGGTAATAATAAAAGCAACAGTTTTAATGTTCTATTCGCATCTAGATATCTTTATTCAGTAGCAAAAATGATGACCCTTCTGAATGTGCATATATCCTTCGCAACTCCAGACAGTTTGGCAACCAATCTATTATTGAAACTAAATATGCATATTCCCATATCAGTTGCCTACTGTCCTACATTAACTCTTGAAGCAAAATACAATGAAACCAAGTTGTAAAGTTCCCCGCGTAATCACTGCAAACACTGGAATGGAATAATTCGTGATCCATTCTCACTGCAAATCGTATCATCCCTTAAACAATCTCATCGAAATCAAAGTGAGAATCCATGTCTTCAAAGTCTGTCCAGTATCTCTCATAACACCGAAAATCTTGAAAATAAATTTGAGCATCCAATAGTAATAACAATCACTAATGACTGCATGACACGGCTGAATTGAAATTCCAATCCGCAATCAGATTTTATGGTAATTATGTAATTCAAGACTGACCCAGAAAGCTTTGATCACAATACATTGATGATACGTCAAAAACCCGAAAAACAATTATAAATCACTGGATTTACTCCTACGCAAAGATCTCCTTGCTTTTTTAGATTCAATTTCATATTCAACCATCTATTTCACAAATACAACATAAATTGAAGTGAAGACAATAAGATATAATTATAAAAGACGGATCAAACAAGTAACATACGAATAACAAAGTTGAAACATGATCAAGCAAGTAACCAATGATAAACAACACAAAAACCTACATACCCCATCAGATCAAAGCTGAAACTGAATGCATAAAAATAACGTAAAACAATGAAAACCCATTAAAATTAACAGAAAATAAGATAGACCCAGATCAAAAAACATGATGAAAAATCAGAAAAAACGATCAAAGAAAAAGATCGAATTACAAGTACGTAAGAGAAAGAGATCTGGCAGTGAATGTCAGGAATGAAAAAAAGAGAGAATTGAGGGGAATAGACGTACCTTCGAGTGAGAGAGATCGTGGTTGTGTGATAGTGATGATGGGATGGTGAGAAAGAAGAGAGAAAATGGGTGTTATGTGATGGGAAGGGAAGGACGAGCTTGCAGAGCTGGCAATAAAGGAAGAGAGAGTTGGAAAGAAAAGTGAATTATTGCTGTGTGTTATGTGTGTTCTCTCTCTAACTTTTTTAGACTTTTGAGATTGTAATTCAGGGAGAGAGAGAAAGAGAATGAATGAATGAAATATTGACGATGATGATGATGATGATGATGGTGAAATTGAAGAAGAAATGAAAAGAAATTGATTTTAGAGTATATGGATATGGATATGGGCAGACAAAGTCGTTATTTAAGGCAAAGATCCGGTCACGGTGCCACCGGCCATGTCATTTTTGCCTTTCTCTTTTGCTTAATATATGTTTTATTTTTTTATTTTTATTTTTTTTTTACCATTTCTCTTTTGTCTTTTTTCTTTTCTTTTACTACACTTCTGATTCTCCCAAAAAAAAATTAGGTTTGAAACACATGCTTCTTATGGGATGTTTTGAATTTCCAATAGTAAAAAAGAAAAAAAAAAAAAAAGTTATCTCTAAAAAGTTAAGATTCTTATTGGAGGGATCATGATGAAGAACGAGAAATATGGTGTACAATTTAGACACTCTTGTAATCGGTTGATTGTTTTGGTAGGGGCCTAAAGGGCTGATTGAACTGATAACGGGTTCGGAATGAGTTATTTGAATGTCCTTAATTGTTTGCTACAAAACTAGCGAAGGAATGTCTATGGGGGGTTTGGTTCAATCATAGATAGGCATCCCTGAACTTAGTCAATTTGCCAAAATAAGAGTATGTAATGGTCCCCCGCCATGCTAAACTTCCTATAAACATTACTTGGCTCTCACCCACTTTCAGTCGCTTTAATAGCGATCTAACATGTCCTTTTGGACCAAAAGATTTGCCTTAGCAAAAATCTCGTCATGTGACCATCGGTTCCAACATGTTAGAACTGAGAGTTTTATATTGTGTTGGCAATTGATACTTGGTTGTATCTATGTTGGCAAAATTGTTATATTTGTTTGGATGCTTGTGTTGCAAATGATATTTGGTTGAGATTGATGCGCACTTGGTATAGATCTTCTTCGAGAAGGTGACGGTGTAGAAAAATTTGTGATTTTTAGTATACACTATTTAGGTTTAACTTCCATCATTTGTAAAAAGCAAAGCCTAATGAGAATAGTGGGTGATCACTAATCACGTCACAAACACTTTTTAGGTGATTACCTCATAACATGTATTTTAGTACAAAGTAATGGACCGACCGCCTTATCTACTTCTAAAACTTACACAATTTTTTGATAAAATGTTTCTACATAGCATTAGAGAGGGGTGTAAGAAAAACCGAAGGATTCGAAATTATCAGTTTTAGTCATTATTCTCTTTCCACTCTAAACTTTCAATGGTATTGTTTAGAAAATCGATTTTTTTGTTAATATGAATATGTGATGTTTGGTTTAAAAGGTTGGAAAGCCAATTTTAATCCACGAATTTGACGAAGAGCAATGATCCTCTATCAACATTTTGGTGAAGTTTGATTAGTGGTGGTCCCTGTCCTTCTTGAATGGTATTGATCATGTTGTTCATCTTGTTGTTGATCAGCTCCACAATGAAGATTTGCTTGAAGCTCAACAAAACCAACGAATGAAATCAATCATTCCTCAGTTTATATTTTGTTGGTTATTGTCACCACATGAAAAAGTTCAAACGGTCGACCTGTCGAGAAAGAGGGCAAAAAGAGAAATTACTGTTAGAATAGTTTTTTTTTTACTTTTTTTTGTAATTATGATCTGTTAGTTTGTAACGATCTGAAATTGTTTTTTTACTTTTAAAAAATAGAAAACGTTTTCAATTATATTGAATTTGTTTTCTTCCCCAAAAACAAACATAGAAATATCCATAGTTTTAATGAGTCAATAAGACACAGTATATTTTCAAATATAACAGTAACATAGCTTTTACTATAGTAATAGAAATCTATCCACTTTGTGTAAGGCTTTATAGTATGCCTATTGACAGGGGCGGAGGCAGAAAAAAATTTTAGGGTGGGCTAATTGCAAAAAAAAAAAAAAAAAATCTTAACTGGACTAATTACTTAATTTAAGGTAATTTTTTTTTTATATAAAAATATAGGTAAAAAAAAAAAACCTTGACTGAACTATAGCCCAGCCAAAGCTGAACGTGACTACGCCACTGCCTATTGAGAATAGTAAATGATCACTTTCATAAGCACTATTTAGCCTATTCCCTCATAACATGTATTTTGGTACAAATAATGGACCACCTTATCCAATTCATAGCCAACTTATCTCATTCACCCATATACTGTACAGTGTACACCAACTTGTCTACTCTATTTTGAGGGATCAATTTTTTTTTTTTGAACTCTCTCATATATGGCTAAGCACGAGTTCATGAAAAGTGTATCCAAAGTAGTTCTATGAGACATATCTTTGTTGACACTTTATGTACAACGAATTGACCTATCTGTTTTGCAAAGAAAGCTGGGGACTAGTAAGCTTTTAAGGCTGGTGCCAACCCCACCCACCCAACCTTGGATAATTTAATTACTCTCTCTTGGATTTGGAAAATCCATGAAGTAATTTCAATTCGTATAGTAGGTTCTATATTTTATGGACTTGTTAATGCCTACAGGCTGTGCAACTTGTTAATCTCTCACAAATCACAATCAAGCTTTAATACAAGCTGCTCTAGTTAGCATATCAGTTTTAAGTATGACACATGGCTGCAATAATTATAAATTTAGACTTTTGTAACGTGTAATTAGGGGTTTTATTTTTGAACAGAATAAAAATTAATGTCTGTAATCTACTAATTTTCTTATAAATACCCCATCTCACCCTTTGCAATTTTACCCTCCATCAACTAATTCTTTTTTTTTTTTTTTTTTTTTGTCCTTCACAATGTAAAACTTATTTTCACTTTGTTATATCTAACACTTGTGTAAATATATACATATACTTAGATTTAGTATTATACTGGCCAAAAAAAAAGGTTTTCTAGTGTTTTTTTTACATGGTTATAGAAATCCACAAAATCAAGTTCTCTAAGGTTTTTTACACGCCCATGTTTTATCAAACAAATGAAGATACAATGCTAAAGTCATTTTTCATTAGTGAAAAATTATATTTATTAAGTTAATTCAATAGATAATTTTATACAAAACCTTGAATTTTATTTTTAAATTTTTTAGCAAAAATATAAATCTTAAGATAACAAGGAAAAAAAAAATGAAAAGGTCCTCTGCCCAAAAAAACAAAAACAAAAAAGAAGTTGCTTTGATAAACAAATATAATGGTTTTCTTTTATTTTCAATCATTTTTATCCTTTAAATCCATCATATACTTCCCTAATAAATTCTCTGAATCTATTAATAGTTTAATACTCGGAGTGTTGAAAGCTAAAACCTCATCTTTTCTACTATATTGGAGATAAATATTGACATTGAAGATTTAGATTGGAGAGGGGACCAATCGATAACAAAGATTGAGAACAAGAATAACCAAAAAACAGTGATCAAGATTTATCACCTATTAACAAAAAGTTGTTCGTTAGAATATAAATGAGAAAAGATGTGTCCTACATTTTCTGTCTTGCTCAATTAATTGAGCTCCCATCAAGTGGAAGAGGTCAAGAGTATGACATAATTGCATATTGTGTAAATTTCGAAAATTATATGCAAAATTAAGGAATTTCCAAAAAACTTAAGGGATTACCAAAATTAAATTAAGAGGCATTCACACAATTATGTTGATTCACAGTTCGTTTGGCTTCACCGGCTTCGAACTTGTGCAACACTGACGTTGGTGACTTGGCCCAATTTGGTTCTTCACACAAGTTAACAAAAGTTTGGATTGAAGAAACCCCACGTGAGATATAAGGTGTTTTGTAATCTTTTTGCTCTCCTGTATTCCTTTATTTTTTTTCAATAAATTTTTTATCACTTTAATAATTAAGAAAAAAGCAATAGACTAGCAAAATAAGCTGACGTTTTTCTGGCCAACAAAAACAAATACAAAAAATTAATTGTTAGCTACAATATATCGCCAAATCTAACTTTTTTTTTTAATAACTCAATAATTGAAGAATAAGACATTTGAATTTTGATTCTCTCTCTCTCAACCATGGTGATGTGAATTACAATGTCAAGTGTGCGATTTTGTCGATAGTGCTTGGGTGGCACAATCTCCATCAAGTGTGAGGTCTTCATCCTTTGTTGTGTCTGCCACTTCAACATCATATAGCTCAACGTCTCAACTTCGACCGATCTCCACCCACTTTTTGCTACACCAGCAATGTCTCCCTCCAGGCCTCCACAACCTTAAAACCCGAAAACCTCTTACTCGTTCAAAACAACAATCTCGAGGTCTCAAATTTTGGCTCAATGTTGCGTTGGACTAGATTCAATAAGGTGAGATTATGCTCTTCATTTTGCATTGAAGGTACTGATGAGAAAGAAATGGAAATGAAAGAAAGATATAAAAAAGATAGTAAAATGAGATATGTCCACTACTGTCTAAATTTGGCGATGATACTTGGAGGAATGAGGAGTTGAATCTTGGATGTCTTCTTTGGAAAAGACCGAGAAGTGCCAACCAATTGAAGTATAAGCCTTCTGACAGAAATTAGACGGTAGGAAGTATATTGATACAATTATTTTAAATTATCCAAATGCCAAGTGGTGTCTCCTCTCTCCTTTGATCTCTATCCCTCTATTAGGGTGTAAATTTGATCTCCCACATTTACAAATTAGAATCATGTTGGAGTAGATGAGTTTATTCCCTCACATTTACAAATTAGAATTAAGTTGAAGTATGATTTCTATGGGCATTTACTTTAAAATGAAAAAAATATAATATGCCCTTCCATATATTCACTGTAAGAGTGAATAGTTGACTAGAGCATGGGGTTGGCACCCAATTGGACTTTCCACATTCATGAAGTTAATCAAAAAGTGGGAGGTATAGAGGTAGAGGGTCGGTCTTGTCTCTTGCAAAAATCATACACAATGCCATAGATTGAGTTTGAAAAATATGAACAAGCAATTTCATTCAAAACCAAATCCATTGTTGATACCTCATTAATAACCCAAAGTTGTACAATTCGATTCCAAATAACTCAAAGTGTTTACTAAAAGACATCCGTGATCATTGTAGTCCCCCAAAAAAGCTCCACCAATGCTTGTTGGCTTTGAATTACATAGCTACTGTATTTGCATATAGCTTAAAAATTAAAGCTCCCATTGCCTCTTGATCATATTTTAAATCAAATGGGTTAAGACAAGAAGATTGGTTTGCACATAATTCATTGTACATGTATTTTTGTCACTGTGCTAAGATGTCATTCGTGAACGCTAATTCATGTAACCAACGAAGAAAAATAGTGACTGTTTTTCCCTTTGAAATTATTAATTGAAGGCTTTAATGGGTCCAGCCTCCCTTGCAACCTTATTAGCTGAGAACATGGATGCCATACATCATGGTCATGGTTTATGCCTGCATGGTGGGGTACTAGGACTCAAAGAATGTCCAAGCAATCAAAATAATTTAATCTAAGATCTTTAGAAACTCAAACATATAAAATAAACTTAATTGGTAACACAAAAGTGAAGGAACCCTGAAAATAATATTCTATTTTTGTTTATTATTATTATTTTAAGTTTCTGTAAAAGGCTAAAACCCCCAGCTCATATAGGCCAGGTAGCTATAACAACAGCCAATACTAGAACTGTTTTAGGCACAATCACAATCACATCAGACTTGTTTATCTTATTATTTTTCAATCGTATGTGTGACCCAATTGACCAACTGTAGATATCAATACATAAGGTTAACTGGTCAAGTAAGCTTGTTAGGTAGGATGTTGCATTCGAGCCTTACTATTTTAGGTTTGTGGAATTCTCAAACTTTTGGTGAAGGGTGATGTTACATTAGTTGGGAATGACAAACAAACTGCCAAGGCAAACAAACCACTTCACAAATGATTTGATTTACTTGATGTAACACTTCAACAAATTTTAAGAAGATTTCCAATCATCTTGCTGTTGTTTCAAATTGATTAATCTTCCATTAGAGAATACTCATACTCTCTTTTCAATTTTCATTTTTATTTTTTTACCTCAAAATTTTCCTTTCATCCTAATTTCGAGGTTTATACATTTATCCATTCAAGTCCCAAAACTAATTGAAGTTATCAAAGGAAGCACAGAGCTAGTGACAATATTAAAGGAAGCATTGTTTAGCCAAGTTTGCTTCCTTGCACAAATTGTCTTTTTGTTGTAATAATAGTTATCTCCCTCCCTCTGTTTTAGTCTTTTAAAGGCTTGACAGAATGATTTATTTTTTCTTTTTTAAAAAAGGGCCAAGCCCATCCATCCAAATATTGAAATCTTTCATCAAAATTTTTTTTTTTTGGTAAACTGGAATTCATTAAACAAATGACAAACCAAGCACATCTCTTTGCCAAGCCTCACACACCGAGGGAGGAAGAGAGTGCACATTACAGGAAAGCGAGGAGTGAAGAGAGTAAGCGATACTAGCAAGCGTATGAGCTACTGTATTGGCCTCTCTCTTAACCCATGAAAAACAGCAAAACAAAAAACAAGTAGCTAAACTATTTACATCAGAACGGATCAATCTTCCAGCTTGGGTAATCAACAATTGACTCCTCAAGTAAAAATGTTAGAGGCCTATAAAGTAACTATGTTACTAATGCCCTTGTAGAGGGAAACAATATTTTACCATGGTGCCAAAAATATTCTTTACCACTGCATAATTAATACTACAAGGACTAAATTATTTACTTTCATGAATTTACAAATTAAACATGATCGCTAAGAATCATGAATTTTCAACCGTCCTGCATTATTGATTAAAGCCTATAACTCATCTGGTGTAGCCGGGTAGGTCATATTCATACTTTATGTTTAATTGCTATGATACAAGAGAGAGATGAACTAAAAGAAATGCATGCATCTCATCCCTATTTTCCTTTAATAGGGAACATTCTCATGGATATTTGATGGCCTTGACAATTTTGAGCTAAGATGGAAAAATCAAACGTTTAAGCACCAAAAAACAGAAAGAAGCAGAAGTTTTTATAATGGAATAAATGCAAATAGCTTGAAAGTGATTTACAATTTATTGATGGGTCAGATTGAAGTTAGAAAGAAGCACAAGTACTTAAGTTATTAATAAATAAATGGTTGTTGAAGTAATAAAAGATGTTGATTGTAATGGGAGGCACACAAAGGGAGAAGAATTAAAATGCCCACAACCCTTTAATCTTTGGTGTGTCTGAGCCCAGTGAAACATGACACACACAACACTCTATTAGGCTTCTTTTCTTCTTCTTTTCCTCTTCTGGAACACATGTGCTGCTTTAATACATTAATAGTTATAACTTATAACAAGATTTGAGGGGTAGTCAAGTTTGGAATTGGTGACTCATTGGCCTACACCGTTGTGCTACCCTTTTAACTATAAAATAATAGGTCAAAATATTGGTTTTGTCCCTAAACTAAATACGAGTTTCGTTTTTCATCCCCGAACTTTGAATGAACTTCTTCATGTGTAAAAATGAACTTTTTCAAAGTTCAGGGACAAAAACGAAAATCATGTATAATTTAAGGACGAAAATAATAGTTTAACCAAAATAATATAATTA
>OU015761.1:70384093-70490433 GCA_907173295.1 Fagus sylvatica
TCCGAAAATTACATGAATAAATTTTATTAAATTCCAGATTTGAGTGTTTGATGCTACATACCTCACTTCTAGCACCATTAGAAAGCAGCAATTTAGAGAGATTCAGATATGAAACAACAGATCTGAAACCAAAATATGAGAGAGCTTTAGATATGAAACCAAAAAATGAGAAAAAATGAGATATATGTTCAGATCTGAAACTAGAAAGAGGAAGGAGGAGAGAGGCTTTCGGTGACCCAGTGGTCCTTCAACTTGAACGGTGACGGGGCCGAGATCGGCACTGGTGTGCTTTGCTCTTGCAGTGGTTGCTGGGGTGTTTGTCTGAATGAGTTTTAACTTATTTGGTTTTTTGGTTTTAAGAGGCAGCAATAGCATTGTTTAATGTAACTTTCCCTCTCTTTTTTTTACGCCACAGGAACTTTGCCTCTCTTTTTTTCATTAATTTATTATTATTATTAATACTGTACTATACATTTAGTTAACAAAAATAAATGAACCAGGCCTTGTGGCCTGGTGGTAACTTCTGGCGTCTCCCAAGGGAGACGTCCAAGGTTCAATCCCCATGGGAACTTTGCCTCTCTTTTTTTCATTAATTTATTATTAATAGAATACTATATATTTAGTTCACAAAACAGAATGAACCAGGCCTTGTAGCCTGGTGGTAACTTCTGGCATCTTCCATGACGTCCTGGTTCAATCCCCCATAATGTAGTTTTTGCTTGCTATTGTCCAAAAAAAAAAAAAAAGTTAACAAAAAAAACGTTTGTACAAATTATAAAAAATACTATTATAAAAAGAATAATAATAATAATAATATCCTATTATAAAACTATTATAAAAAATAATAATAATAATAAAACTATTATAAAAAGAATACTATTTTGTTAAAAAAAAAAAGTTAACAAAAAAAAAAACGTTTGTACAAATTATAAAAAATACTATTATAAAAAGAATAATAATAATAATAATATCCTATTATAAAACTATATAATAATAATAATAATAATAAAACTATTATAAAAAGAATACTATTTTGTAATTTTAATTTAATTGTTTATATTTTTTTAACATTCTTAATATCATAAGGTATGAAAATTCACTTAAAATCGTTTATATGTTTTAGATATATTTAGGTTTAAATACCATTTTAGTCCTCAACCTTTGGCTTTTGTGTTAAATTGGTCCCTAACCTTTCGATTGTGTCAAATTAGTCCTCAACCTTTCAATCTCATGTCAAAATGATTTTTACCGTTAAGTGTTGGATAAAAAATGCTGACGTGGATAACGGTTTTTTTTTTTTTTTTTAAATATTAAAAATGTATGACGTAGCATGCCAACTCAAATTTTAATAAAAAAATATGCTAAAATAAAGTCAGCAAAAGATGATTTTCCAGGTTCAAGATGTTCATTTTTTTTTTTTTAATCTGAGTTGGCATGCCACGTCATAAATTTAAATATATATAAAAAATAAAAATAAAAACCATTAGCCACGTCAACATTTTCCATCTATCACTTAACAGTAAGGACCATTTTGACACAAGGTTGAAAGGTTGAGGACCAATTTGAGACAGTTGAAAGGTTTAGGACCAATTTAACATAAAAGCTAAAGGTTAAGAACCAAAATGGTATTTAAACCTACTTTTTTTCTTGATACATAGACCAATAGACCACACGTCCATACTTTTTTTTTTTAATAATTGTCCATACTTGATTACTCGGACTTGGTTTTGTTTTGTGTGTTATTTTTTTCCTTTTCTTTTGCTTTACAGTTTACCCATGGTTGCTTGCTAAGGTAAGGGTCGACAATGACTTGAAATTTTCCAAACCATTGATAGTGTCCATAGCTTTGAAATCTATATATTTTTCTTTTAAGCACGTAGTATATCTACTAGTATTTCAGTACGTAATATCTCAACTAGTATTTAAGTCCGTAGTACGTAGTATGACATTACCTTTTTAAGTACGTAATATATTTACTAGTATTTAAGTACGTAGTACATAATACGTATATAGTATATCTAGTGTTTAAGTACAAGTATATCAACTAGTATTTAAGTACGTATGTAGTACGTAGTATGATATTACCTTTAAGTACGTAGTATATTGATCTAGTGTTTAAGTACAAGTATATCTACTATACTAGTATTTAAGTACGTAGTATATATATTTACTATAGTATTTAACTACGTAGTATGACATTACCTTTTTAAGTAGTAGTATATTTACTAGTATTTAAGTACGTAGTACATAATACATATATAGTATATCTAGTGTTTAAGTACAAGTATATCAACTAGTATTTAAGTACGTACGTAGTATGATATTACCTTTAAGTACGTAGTATATTGATCTAGTGTTTAAGTACAAGTATATCTACTATACTAGTATTTAAGTACGTAGTATATATATTTACTATAGTATTTAACTACGTAGTATGACATTACCTTTTTAAGTACGTAGTATATTTACTAGTATTTAAGTACATAGTATGACATTAATTACCTATTTAAGTACGTAGTATGACATTACCTTTTTAAGTACTTAGTATATTTATTAGCTAACGGTCATGACTGGATATATAACATTACATTTTTCTTAAGATAGACATTGGTTTCTTTAAAACTTTGGGCGCCTAACTAAAAAATTGGATATTTTAGGCGACGAAAAATAATTTTTTGTCGCCATATAGGATATATCCATTAAATTAGGCGACAAAATTCAATTTTCGTCGCCTAAAGCTTATTAACTCTATTACATTTGGCGACGAAAATTGAGTTTCGTCGCCGAATTGTAATTACAAATAACATATGGCGACGAAACTTGATTTTCGTCGCCTAAATCTTAAAAAAGGCATACATTAGGCGACGAAAATTGAGTTTCGTCGCCGAATTGTAATTACAAATAACATTGGGCGACGAAATTTGATTTTCGTCGCCTAAATCTTAAAAAAGGCATACATTAGGCGACGAAAATAATTTTCGTCGCCTAAATGTTTAAAGAAAAAACCGGTTATTCATTACATTCGGCGACGAAAATCAAATTTCGTCGCCAAAAGTGTAAATTCAAGTGATATTAGGCGACGAAAATTGAGTTTCGTCGCCGAATTGTAATTACAAATAACATATGGCGACGAAACTTGATTTTCGTCGCCTAAATCTTAAAAAAGGCAGACATTAGGCGACGAAAATTATTTTCGTCGCCTAAATGTTTAATTCATTACATTCGGCGACGAAAATTAAATTTCGTCGCCAAAAGTGTGAATTCAAGTGATATTAGGCGACGAAAATTGAGTTTCGTCGCCGAATTGTAATTACAAATAACATATGGTGACGAAACTTGATTTTCGTCGCCTAAATCTTAAAAAAGGCATACATTTGGCGACAAAAATAATTTTTGTCGCCTAAATGTTTAAAGAAAAACCGGTTATTCATTACATTCGGCGACGAAAATCAAATTTCGTCGCCAAAAGTGTAAATTCAAGTGATATTAGGCGACGAAAATTGAGTTTCGTCGCCGAATTGTAATTACAAATAACATATGGCGACGAAATTTGATTTTCATCGCCTAAATCTTAAAAAAGGCATACATTAGGCGACAAAAAAAGTTATTCGTCGCCTAATGTAATCTATGTTTTGGAATGTAGCGACGAAATATAAATTTTGTCGCCTAAGATTTATATTTGGCAACAAATAAAATATTTTGTCGCCTAAGATAGATATTGGGCGACAAAAAAAAATTTGGTCGCTAGATTTCGTCACCAAATAATCACTTTGTTGTAGTGGGAGGTCAAGGAGGAGAACAAAAGGCTGAAGGCGCTCGTGGATTCTTATGCCGATGATTTGGTAATCCGGTCCACAGAGCAGAGCAAGACCACTAATAAGCTGCAGAAGCAGTACGAGAAGCTATTAGCTGAGGTGAAGGAATTGACTTCTCGCTCTATCCCCAAATAAATGTAGTGGGAAGTGTAGTGGTTTTTCCTTTTGTGGTGACTTCTCCTTTATGGCTTTCTTTTTAATAAACTCAAGTTTGTTTAAATGATGAGTTTTATTTCTTATTTTATGCATGAACATATACGCAAATATACATAGAACTGGGCATATAATTGAATGTTCAAACAATATAACTAGGAAGATATAAAATGAACAATTTTATGAACATGATATGCATAAAATCATTTTATATTCAATTCTTAAGGTATATATAGATTTAACATAGTTGAATCAAAGAGAAGGATAATAAATTTAAGCTTATTTGATATCAACGTATCTAGCCATACCTATTTCACGTCGAATTGTGCAAAATCGTTCTTCAATGAGAGGTTTCGTGAGAATATCCGCCCATTGACTATCAGTGCTCACAAATTCAAGTTCAATGTCCCCTTTTTGCACATGATCTCTTATAAAATGGTATCTAATTTCAATGTGCTTTGTGCGAGAGTGTTGGATAGGATTTTTACTTAAACTTATGGCACTTGTGTTATCACACCTTATGGGAATATGATCAAAAAGAATTTTAAAATCCTCTAGTTGTTGTTTTATGTAGAGAGATTGAGCACAACAACTACCGGCCGCTACATATTCGGCTTCCGCCGTTGATAAGGCCACAGAATTTTGCTTTTTACTAAACCATGATACTAGTGAGTGTCCTAGAAAGTGACAAGTACCACTAGTGCTTTTGCGATCAATTTTGCAACCAGCAAAATCCGCATCCGTGTAGCTTATTAAGTCAAATGAATTTGACTTAGGGTACCATAATCCTAAATCAATGGTTCCAAGCAAATATCGAAATATTCGTTTAACTGCAATTAAGTGTGATTCTTTAGGACAGGATTGAAATCGGGCGCAAAGACATACACTAAACATTATATCGGGTCTACTTGCGGTTAAATAAAGTAAACTACCAATCATACCTCGATATAGCTTAACGTCCACCGGTTTACCTTTCTCATCTTTGTCAAGCTTTGTTGAAGGACTCATGGGAGTTCCATATGCTTTAGCATTTGTCAATCCAAATCTTTTTAGTAAGTCTATGACATATTTAGATTGATTTAAGAATATCCCATCTTCGGTTTGCTTTATTTGAAGTCCGAGAAAGAATTTTAGCTCACCCATCATACTCATTTCGAATTCATCCTGCATAGTCTTAGAGAATTCTTTGCACAAGTTTTCATTAGTAGAACCAAATATAATATCATCAACATAGATTTGCACAATAAGCATGTCTTTTCCATCAAACATTAGAAATAATGTTGTGTCAAGTTTTCCACGTGTAAAACCCTTTTCAATAAGGAAACCACTTAGTCGTTCATACCAAGCTCTTGGAGCTTGTTTTAAACCATATAAAGCTTTTGATAATTTAAAAACGTGGTTTGGAAATTCATGATTTTCAAATCCAGGAGGTTGTTCTACATAAACTTCTTCGGCAATAAAACCATTTAAAAAGGCACTTTTGACATCCATTTGAAATAATTTAAAATTTTTAAAACATGCAAAAGCAAGTAACATGCGTATAGCTTCTAATCTAGCAACTGGAGCATAAGTCTCTCCATAATCAATACCTTCCTCTTGATTATAACCTTGAGCGACTAACCTTGCTTTGTTCCTTACTATTATACCTTCTTCATCCTTTTTGTTTCGGAATACCCATTTTGTACCAATGACGGAGTGGTCCTTGGGTCTAGGTGCAAGAGTCCATACCTTGTTTCTTTCAAATTGGTTTAGCTCTTCTTGCATTGCCAAGATCCATGATTCATCTTCAATAGCTTCATTTATGTTCTTTGGTTCAATTTGTGAGAGAAACGCCATGTTGTTGCAGATGTCCTTGAGCTTTGATCTTGTGCTTACTCCATGTTCAATTTCACCAATGATCAATTCTTTAGGATGACTATGGACTACGTTCCAACTTTTTGGTAATTCTTCATTGTTGGTTGGAGGAAGCGCTTTTTCTTCATCTTTTGGTTCATCTACTTGATCTTTGACTTTTTCACTTGAATCAACTTGGTTAGATGAACTAGCTTTATTTTCAAGAGAAATTGGCTCATCATCACAATTATTTTTGATATGGAATGGATTAGTTTCATCAAAAACAACATGCATAGATTCATCAACAACCATAGTTCGTTTATTGAACACTCTATATGCTTTACTATTTGTAGAATAACCAAGGAATATACCTTCATCGGATTTAGCATCGAATTTACCAAGATTATCTCTATCATTCAATACAAAGCACTTACATCCAAAAACTTTGAAATATCCAATGTTAGGTTTTCGATTATTCCATAGTTCATAAGGAGTTTTATTTAAAGTGTTTCTAATGATGGTTCTATTTATAACATAGCAAGCGGTGTTAACAGCTTCTGCCCAGAAGTATTGAGGTAAATTATGTTCATTAAGCATAGTTCTAGACATTTCTTGAAGTGATCTATTTTTACGTTCTACTACTCCATTTTGTTGAGGAGTACGAGGTGCCGAGAAATTGTGTCCAAAACCATTTTGATCACAATATAGTTCAATATCTTGATTATCAAATTCTCTACCTCTATCACTTCTAACATTGTTAATTGTATAACCTTTTTCATTTTGAATTCTTCTACAATGTTTAACAAATGCTTTATGAGCTTCATTTTTGTGAGCAAGAAATAATACCCATGTATAGCGAGAGTAATCATCAACAATTACAAATGCATACAATTTGCCACTTAAGCTAGCGGTTCTAATAGGACCAAATAAATCCATATGCAATAATTCTAGAGGTCTTGAAGTAGAAATAACTTTCTTTTTCTTAAAAGATGACTTAGTTTGTTTACCTAGTTGACATGCATCACATATTTTATCTTTAACAAATTTAGTAACCGGCAAGCCTTTTACTAAATCAAGTTTAGACAATTTTGAGAGTAATTCCATATTGACATGTCCTAATCTTCTATGCCACAACCAACTATTTTCATTTATGGCAGCAAGGCAAATTGATTCTTTTGAAGTCATATTATCAAAATCAATAGTGTAGACATTCTCATTTCTAAATGCCACAAATAAAACTTGATTATCAATTTCATTTACTATAATGCACATGATTGATTTAAATATTACATTATAGCCTTTATCACACAATTGGCTAATACTTAGCAAGTTATGTTTCAAACCATCAACCAAGAGAACATCTTCAATAACAAGAGAATGTGTTTTACCAATATTACCTATACCGATGATCTTTCCTTTTGAGTTATCACCGAATTTGACATTTCCTCCATCTTTTAGAGTAAGAGAAGTGAACTTGTTTTTGTCACCTGTCATATGCCTTGAACATCCACTGTCAAGAAACCACTTGTCCTTGAACAAATAGATTTGGATATCAAGCATATCCTTGTAGATTTGGATATCAAGCATACCTACAAAACAATTTAAGTAACTTTCTTTGGTACCCAAATCTTCTTGGGTCCTCTTGGGTTAGTTGGTGGTGTGGTTCCTTTAATAATCCAAATCTTATTTTTCATGGGACATGTATGAATATTATGCCCTATTTTTCCACAATGTTTACATATGGGAGATTTCAAGAGATTTTCATTAATAAAAAATTTTTGATAATGTTTTTCTTTTATTTTCGGGTTATATCCAATACCCGCTTTGTCAAAAACACATCTTTGACTACCCAACAAATTATCCAAATTTTTCTTTCCATTTGTAAAGTTAGTCAAAATTTTGGTTAGGTTTTCAACCTTGAAGTTTTAGTTCTTTATTTTCATTAATCAAAAGATTTGAATCGTGAACAATTTGTGATGATGTTTCCACATCATTTGCTTTCATTTTCTCAATAAAGTTTTGTGGCTTAATTTTAAACTTAACTATTTCTTCTTCTAAAGACAGATTTTTATCATTCAAAGAATTAATTTGTTTTTCTAGAATTTCATTTTTGTTTTTCAAATCATTTAATTCGTTTGAAAGAGATGTGACTTTCTTTTTAAAAGCTTTATTTTTCAAAACATTCTTCTCAAATTCTTCAACCAATTCTTCAAAAGCATTTTGTAATTCATCATAGCTATAAGATTCATCTTCTAAAGAATTAAGTTTAGAAGTTACCTCATCTCCATGTGCCATTAAGCAAAGATCTTCGGTGGCGCTTTCATCGTCATTAAATGCTAGCGGACAAAAGCTCGCGTGCTCATCCTCACTTATGTTGGATTCATTTATGTATCCCAAAAGACAAAGATTTGCCACTTCATTGTCACTTGAGTTGTTATCCGAATCACTTTCATCGGAGTCATCCCAAGTTACCTTTAGAGCTTTCTTTTTGTACTTCATTTTCTCTTTGTTTACTTGAGGACACTCATTTTTGTAATGCCCCTGCTTCTTGCATTTGTAGCAGGTAGGAGTTTCAGTTTTGCTTGATTCTCCTTTATTTTCTCCTTTCTTAGGGAATCTTCTTCCAAACCCCTTTTTCTTCTTTAAGAACTTTTTGAAGTTTCTAGTCATCAGGGCAATTTCTTCTTCTTCATCTCTTTCCTCTTCACTATTGTCGTGGTCATGATGAGAGGATTTGAGGGCGAAGTTTTTCTTTGGTTTGACTTCTTCTTCCTCCACTTTACTATTCATTTCAAGCTCATACGTCATAAGTGATCCGAATAGTTCTTCTAAGGTCAACACCTTAAGATCTCTAGCTTCAGAAATTGCTGTCATCTTTGCTTCCCATCTCTTTGGTAATGACCTGAGAATTTTTCTCACATTTTCTTGATTAGTATAAATTTTTCCAAGGGCCTTCAAGCTATTCACAATATTAGTAAACCTAGTAGACATTTCACTAATATTTTCATCTTTCTTCATAACAAACAATTCATATTCATGGACAAGCATGTTCATTTTAGATTCCTTAACTTGATTAGTTCCTTCATAAGTAACTTCAAGTTTGTCCCAAATTTCTTTAGCCGAGTCACAACCCGAGACTCTATTATATTCAATTGGGTCAAGAGCACAATATAAAGTACTCATAGCTTTACAATTTAATTCAATGAGTCTTACATCAGCCTCATTCCATTCACTTTCTAATTTTGCTAAGGTTGCTCCTTCCACAGTTTTTGTGGGAATATGAGGACCATTTGCAATGATTCTCCAAACATGGTAGTCTTGACCCTTTATTCATTGATAGCCATAATCACTACCAATGAATAAAGGTGGTCTATGAGTAGATTGACCTTCAAGCATTTGAGGTCTAGGTGTGTTTGCCATGATCTTAACTCTAAGATTGTTAAATCTATATGTAGAGCCTTGGCTCTGATACCAATTGTTACCCAAATATCAACCTAAGAGGGGGGGTGATTTAGGTTGAGGCAAACTTTTTCGATTTAAATGCGGAATTAGAAAATTATCTTCAAATAGCAAATGTTGATTTAGTAAATGTTTGATCACAATTCAATTGCAATATAGATATGATATGAAATCAAGCACAAGTATATATATAAGCAATTAAATATGTAAGAGATAGAGAGAGAGAAAATCAAACACGATGATTGTTATCGAGGTTCGGCTTCCGTGCCTACGTCCCCGCCTCAAGAACACTTCTTGAGGATTCCCCAAATCCACTATTTGACAATCTTCTTTCGGGTGAAGATAAAACCGTTACAAATCTTCCTTACACAGTGAAGAGTAACTACCGAGTGAAAAATCATTTTCACTCCTTAGGATTTATACCAAAACCCTAACAAAATACTCACAGGTTTCAACAAAGTATTTGTTGTACAAGATAAGGCTCTCTCAAAGAGTAATTGTACACAATATGCTCACTCTAATAGTATATCAAGGATTTGATCAATATGGCTCAAAAAGTGTTTAGAGAAATTTTCAATCAAGGATTTTGAATGATATGAAAATATAAGCTTGAGAAGGATGGATTGATGTATAAGATGTTATCTTTTCTATCTTTGATTTCTCTTGTATGCTTGGTGTTTAGAAATGAAGAAAGGGTAGTATTTATAGCCATCATGTTGTCTTGCATTCTTCTTGATTTTCAATCAATCAATTTGCTTTCTTTGAAAACTTTTCTTCTTAAGATTTTTCAACCATAATTGATATGGTTGTCTTGCATGTGAATTTCAATCAAGTTGCTTTCTTTGAAAACTTTTCTTCTTAAGATTTTTCAACCATAATTGATATGGTTGTCTTGCATGTGAATTTCAATCAAGTTGCTTTCTTTGAAGACTTTAAGAGATTTTTCAATTGATATGGTTGTCTTATATTTGAATTTCAACCAATCAAGTTGTCTTTGAAAACTTTAAGAGATTTTTCAATTGATATGGTTGTCTTATATTTGAATTTCAACCAATCAAGTTTGTCTTTGAAAACTTTAAGAGATTTTTCAATTGATATGGTTGTCTTATATTTGAATTTCAACCAATCAAGTTTGTCTTTGAAAACTTTAAGAGATTTTTCAATTGATATGGTTGTCTTATATTTGAATTTCAACCAATCAAGTTGTCTTTGAAAACTTTAAGAGATTTTTCAATTGATATGGTTGTCTTATATTTGAATTTCAACCAATCAAGTTGTCTTTGAAAACTTTAAGAGATTTTTCAATTGATATGGTTGTCTTATATTTGAATTTCAACCAATCAAGTTTGTCTTTGAAAACTTTAAGAGATTTTTCAATTGAAGTTGGTTTTAAAGTTGAGCCTTAAAGATCAAATCTTAATAAACTTTACAAAACCTATCTCTTACTTCTCATATGTCTCGGATCATTGTCTTTGAGCTTGGTTTCTTTGTTTTGAGTCTTGATGACTTTGATCTTCAATGAATTTGCAACTTGTCAACTTTGCATTTGCTTGATATTTGAATTGGCCATCTTGGTCCAATTAAATCAATAGTCAAAATTAACTTTAAAACATAAATCATTAGTTCATATGAAAATATCATTAATGAACAACTTAAAATCATGGTTATCATCAAAACTACATAAATGTCCTTGGATTAATTAGCCAATTAATAATTATTGAAACCTTGAGGCTAACAAAAGTATATTGTGTTCTTTTGGTGTTTTCTAAAAAGACTTTTAAATTAATTATTAGTTCTTTGTCTTTGTTCAGGGAAGCTATGGACTGAGGAAGAGCACAAGTTATTCCTAATTGGTTTGAAGAAGCTTGGGAAAGGTGATTGGAGAGGAATTTCAAGGCAGTTCCCCAGCTTAGGTTGCTAGTCATGCATAGAAATGTTTTCTTAAACATGCTGGAATTACTAAGAAGCAACGTAGAACAAATGTGTTTGACTTGTCTTTGAATGCAGATGAAATCACAGCTCCTAAGGATTCCTTAGTCTTAAAAACAAAGAAAAGTGATGCTGAAAAGTCATTAGAGGTAAAATAAAAATAGAAAAACTTAATTGCATCCATTATCTTTATATAAACTTAAAAATAACTAAGAACACAAATATAAATTAAGAAACTTAAAACTTCTACTAACAAACACACTCATACCCAACAAATTCTCCAAATAAAAGTTTGAATAAAAAAATTATAAAATTGAAAATAAGTATTTTTTTATTAAAACAAAGAAAGGTCTCAAATGATCTCTTGATCTCTCAAAAATTCTTTTGATCTCTGAAATGGTCTTCATGTTCTCTTGTATAGTTGTATGTGCTCTTAAGGGGTGTGTATAGGAGATTTTCTGAATGAGGAGCTTCCACAAGAGTGTCTCGAAATTATTTTCAGCCAATATATAACTACCCACTAATGAAAGTTTCTTCAAGCCAATAACTATCCACTAATCCATGCATGGACAATGTGATAAGTGGTTTTAGCGCTTTCACATGACACGTTTTTTTTTTACATGTCACTCTTTAATAAAACACACATAATTATGACGGATAAATTAATACATCATGGTGACCATATTCTATATGTATATATAAAAAATATTTTATGGTGTAACACTAATATCATTTTTATACGTGATTCCCTGCTAATCCGGTAATCCCTTACAGTGAGTTCTAGCTAGTGTTACACTTACATTACTTGTCTATGTGTTGAATCAATAATAACCATCAATCATTCAATATCCTAAAAAAAAATGCAACGATTTTTGGTGAAATTTTTTGAAAATTTTTGTTAGATGTGAAAGAATTTTTTAGGATCGCCAAACTCGTCACCCTCCTTTGGGTGTCGCCGCCATTCCAAATCTAAACCGATCATACCCAGTCCACGTGTTTACCAAATTGCCACCCTTAAGATCAATCTATGGCTCCCAAATCACTTCAATTCAACGAAACATGCTGTTCAAACCCAAATCTTGTCATCTTGTTGGGGCAGGAGATGGAGATGGTGCATGGTGGTTGATGTTGTTGAGAAATTGTTTTTGGTTTAGAAGACCTTTCGGTGTGGGAAAAGGATCCTCTCCATTGGAGAAGTGAGTGTTTCTTTTTACTATCTATTTTTTATTTGGATGGTGTAATTAAGATTGTGACTGAGACATGATTAATTAATTCGAATACATGCTGAGTGGGAAGACCAGTGTTCGGTCCTCCACTCAATAATTTTTCTTAATATTGAAATGGTATAGCCCAGGAAACCAGCAGCACATTGATCATGTCATTTGTTATCGAAAGTCAAGGTCTTGGGAGTTGTGATAGATCCGTGGTTTCCACGACATTGGATATTTTTCTTTACTATTTCTCTGCTTTTCTGTTGAACATTTTAAGATTACTTACCAATCGGCTTCATCCAAGGTGCCCTGCCCTTTTGTTAGGTATGACCGTATGATCAGGGATTCAAGATCTTTGATAAAGCATAAGAACTTATTAACAGAGGTAGGGACAGGGAGACAAAGCAGAACAAGCTTCCTGTTCTTTTTTTTTTTCTTTTCTTTTCAAGAAGTGTAATTAAGAAGGTTGTTCAACTGGTCCTAGTTTTCGGTGTGCTCCCCAATGGTCACTGTCCGAGCTCCCCAATGATCACTAGTTCCGAGTCCACTACCTAAGGCAAAACCTTGCCCCTATCGTGGTACACTTACTAATTAGCATTTAAATTAAGCCTAATAATAATTTATTTCTCTAACCCAAGTATTGCAATTTTTTGTATTTATTTGATTGAAGAAGCTAACTTCTAAATTATGATAATTTGAAAAAGTATTATGTTAATCTTGAAGGTTTTTTATTAATTTTTTTGATCTTAGGTATTGTATTAGAAAAGTCTCACAAGAGTTTCAAAAGAAAAAAAGACCCTTAAGGAATTATTTACGGAACTATACTTGTGACATCCGTTGAAAAAACACCATGTGATTGCAAGATTTGTTAGAAAATATTGAAGATAAAAGTTTAATTTATTTTGTACAAAACTTAAGATTTTTAAGATAGAACATTTTTTTGCACTGCCCCACATAATTTACCGGCCTTGTACTAAACCATATCTAAGCAAATAATCCTAGCGAAAGCAATGTTCACAATATATCTCAAGCTATGTATATATGGAGCATAATAGTTTTCTCTCAATTTTGTAATTCTTTGGTAAAAAAAGATTACATAATAGAATAACAGTTTTATAATTTTAATAATAATAAATTATTATTATTATTAGAAAGCATAAAAAAAAAAAATAAGGAAAAAAAATACACCAATAGCAGCAAAACACAGAATTTTGCAAAGAAAGTAAAAAATAATTTTTTCAAGCGTCAAACAAGCAAAAAGCCTAACGATAATTGAAAAGATATAATAATAAAAGTATATGAAGTATGAGAGTTAGGAAGACTCAATAGCTTGGAGCTAGGGATCCATTCCTGGGTTTGTGGTTGCTTTTATAAAATCAGAATAATCAAACAAACATAGGAATTAAAACCAACATAAATAAGGTGGTGTTTGGATCCTCTACTCATTAAAAAAAAAAATTTTGAGGTGTTTGGTTGAGATATTATGCATTTTGCAAAGAACCAAAAAAATAAAAATTCTAATTCTGGCTTGTGATTCTCATTTTGTTGAGATCCACCCAACAAGAGTATTAATTGCTCCAACTACTTGCTTTTTTCCGATCCCTTTGCATCTTCATAGTAACATCCAAGATAAAAAATCACAATAAAATAACACTTCATAGATTAAAAAAAACACAGCACAGTCAATGAAACAAATACACAAAATCACAAAACCGAGAATCATAAAAACACAGACCAAAAAAAACGTACGTAATGAAGAAAGAAATGGATCTGCTCAAGAAGAAAAAGAAAAGAAAGAGGAAAGAGAGATAGTGAGGTTATGAAGAAAGACAAACAAAGTGAAAAAAATAAAGGGGGGAAATAGAGACGTGAGGGTGGGTTGAAGGCTTGAAGCCTACAAACAAACAAAAAGAGGGAGGGGTATGAACTGTGAGGAGAAAAAGAGAGGGGGGGAGGGAAGGGGGGACTAGGATCCTCTCCATTTGAAATGAAATGAAAAGAGTTCATTTAAAATTTTAAATGTTATGACAGTCTGTACACTATTAGATTCATGAGATAAAATCTAAACTATGAAATGAACAAATTGATAGGTTTCCAAATGGAGATGATCCTATTCCGGGAGGGGGCTGTACGTGTGTGGTGGGGGAAAAGAAAAAAGAAGGGGGGTGGGGGGTACGTGGGTGATGATGGGGATAAGAAAAAAGGAGAGAGAGAGAGAGAGAGAGAGAGAGAGAGAGAGAGAGAGCAAATACATAAATAGTATATTTTATATTTTTCTACAGCATGCTACAAAATTAATAACTTCATACTTTTTCTTATAAAAAATTAATAACACTTTTTATAATTAAATAATCGACTTGAACTATTTTATAAAATTGAGTTTTGAATCTTTTGATTGTTTTATATATATATATATATATATATATAGAGAGAGAGAGAGAGAGAGAGAGAGAGAGAGAGAGAGAGAGAGAGAGAGAGAGAAATTTAAAAATATGAGGGTTTTAGGAAAAAAAGATTTATTTGTTAACACTTATATAGCTTTAACTTAAGAAATAGCATTACACTCATTTTGGTAAAAATAGATATTATTCATTTTAAGGATTGGTATTCCCGGTAAAGAAAACACAACCGAACAACTTAATAGCTATTCCTATTCCATTATAGTGTCTATTACAGTATACCAAATATACCAAAAAAATTGAAAGAATAACTATTCAATTCAAAAAGGGATGTAAAAGCTAATAGTTATAAAAATTGAAGTTCCCTAAAAGCCCCAAGCAAAACAATCGTTCTCTAAAATTTAAAACATGGATTTATAATGAAATTAACACAATAAAAGTTCAAACTCCAATAGCTTCCCAATCAAGATAGATTACATTTTCAAAACAAAAATCATGGTGGTCCATGAGAGATTAAGGGTGTCTTTGTTTTTGGTAGATAGGATTATAGGTGTCTTCAACAAACAATAACAAATATCATGAAATTCAAATCGTATTGTTTGACGTATAATACTATCAACGTAGTCCATAAATTACATTACGTCTATAGTAGTAAGTAGTCTCACGAAATTTGGCAAAATAAGAAGGATAAATATTGTCTCACATCATTCACACCACACACTACCTAAAAGAAAAGAACAAGTTCTGTGTAGGCCTATGGCCTTGGTTTTGCAAACCAACCTTTGGTATCCTAGGGCATGAAGTAAAGAAGGTAGGATGCATCAATTACTTGCTCAACAACTGTCTGTAGTGAAAATAAAAAAGCCCCACCTCTTCCTACCACCATTAATATTTTACCTTCTTATCATTATCATATTTTTTTATTCAACTAATCCCAAATTTGATGTTTTTTCATTCAAGCTTCAAAGTGCATATAAACAACACCAAAACCAATTTTCAACTTTGGTTTAAGCAAATTACATATAGAATAAGACCAATTTAAACCTATAAAGATTACATTTTAAGTTTGATTTAGTTGTTTCTCTGATTTGTCAAACATACCTGTGGTGAGCCCCAAAATAAAGAGCAAATTGATTTTGAAAGTTGACAGTACAGAGTCTTCCACTTAAAGTGAGTTACATTCACACAACATAACATTCCACATTTTCACTAAGTTTTACTCACACAACAGAAACAAAGGGCGGTTTGAGTTCCATTTTTTGAGCCATTATCAGATATTGTAGCAAGACTAATCTACTACCGTTCCTTAATCTTGGATTTATAATGCAATTAGCAAAATAAAAGTTCAAACTCCAATAGCTTCCCAATGAAGATGCATTACATTTTCAGAACCAACAAGAATATTCACAACAGCAATACATAAGTCATAAATGGCAACCAACAAACAAATTTCCATTCCTTATATTAGAATCGCATACAACATTACAAATCAATTTATATTAGAATGTGACCAGTGAAAAGAATCTGACCTGCCTTAAGTCTTTAAAACTAGAATCTGTGACCATTACAAAAAAAGCAGCAGCAAGCTAAGAGGAAAGAAATAAAAGAAGAACTCTTCAGATGGCATCACAATCAATACTGATGCTATCACAGCTATTGACCATCAAGGGCAGATAGCAAAATGCTAAGAAGACATTGCAAACCAGGCATGTTCTACCAATGAACCACAGATATCAATAAAATTAAGTAAAAGAGATGCAAAAGGTGGAAATTTCACTCTTTTAATTAGTCTGGCCCCTAAAATAAATCAACTTTCTTAGTATTGACGCAAAACAAGAGTCTAAATATAAGACACCGGATAAACAAATAATAGAATTGATGCAAACTCAAAGCGCAAGCAAGCAGCACAATAGTTAAGTGGCATTCTGCAAGGGAGAAGAAGGAATGGGAGTCGGCCACCATGGGAGCACAGAGGTGTGAGCACGAGCACAAACATGAGCAAGCATTGGAAAATCATGCAACATTTCTAGCGTTTTTCTTTGCATGTTGCATAATACAATTCTTGATTTAATCACCAAATACAGAATATCTCCATCATTAGGATGATAAGCGAACACTTGCACATAAGGAGACTTAACATACTTAACATATTCAGTGAGCCAAGTAGAATTTTTCCAAGTCATTTGGTTGAAATAAACCTCATGTTCCAAGCACCATTTGTCTTCATTCTTAACAAAATCCTTGAGCACCCAAACCCTTAATAAAGAGGGATCCTCTTGTCCTGGAATCTCACATATCCTTAAGGACCCGCCACACAATCCAAAGTAATCAATTCCATGCTCCATTTGTACTGGCAGCTCAAAGAACCTATAGTTGTTTGGATCACACCCAACAATGCGGTTTCTCTTTATTTCCCACCAGAAAAGCAAATCCTTATAAACAACTGCAGCTGTGGCAAAGAAACTCAAGTCAAATCTCCGTGGACATGAGACCAATGACTTGGTCCATTCACGGGTGTCCGATGAAAACATATCTACCTTGATTTCCATATTCTTGTCCTTGATTTTAAGAAGGCGGAGTACCCTATAAGTCAGCTGCTTATGCTTGTCATAGGAGCAAATGAAGCCATGCAAGGGAGTTTCATGTTGACGGACAGGAGGGAGTGCAAGCCATTGCATAGTAACTGGATTTATCACATAGTAAATGCACTTCAAAGACTCTATCTTCGTGCAGCATAAGAGCAAGTCATTACACGAAGCTTGAATGGTTAAATCAATATTCACATTGTGTTGATCTAGTAGTACTTTTGGTGTGATATTCTTAGAGCTGAGAGATTTGAAAGATTTGAACTCGGTTTCCTTGGAAGTTACAAAGAGAAGTCTCTTCAGAGTCTCAGTGAAGTAGTGGTAGAGCAAGGTAAAAGGCGGATTCATTGAAACTTTTTTGTGGTGGCTCACAAAGCTGGAAACGAAATAAGGAGTAGAGATTAGAGAGAACCAGTGCTTTGATACTGACTTGCATTGAAATGCGGATTTCAAAGGCAGCTGATGAAGGATTTCGACTAGAAGATCGTCATGAAGATCATCCATAATGGTAGGACATCAGCATTGGCATTGTTCTACCTAACAGAAAATAATTAAGGGTAGTTCTCAATTAAATTCAACAAAACTTAAGATAAGATACATTACTCACCAAACCATATCTAAGCAAATAATCCTAGCGAAAGCAATGTTCACAATATATCTCAAGCTATGTATTTATGGAGCATAATACTTTTCTCTCAATTATGTAATTCTTTAGGAAGAAGCTCAAGAATGAAACAACCACACCAAAAAGAAAATAGATTTTAAATTACAATTTTTCAAATCATAACATTACATAATATTAATAAGCATAAAAAATTAAGGGGAAAAAATACAACAATAACAGCAAAACACAGAATTTTGCAAGGAAAGTAAAAAATAAACAAGCAAAAAGCCTAACGATAATTGAAAAGATATAAAAATAAGGACATATATAAAAGCCTAGGCAAAGCAAAGCCTAATAATAAAAGTATATGAAGTATGACTGTATGAGAGTTAGGGTTTTGTTACCTTTGGGAAGACTCAAGAGCTTGGAGCTAGGGATCCATTCCTGGGTTTGTGGTTGCTTTTTATAAAATCAAATCAACATAAATAAGTTCATACTCACGTTATTAAGGTTGTGAGCTTAGTGTTATGACCCGGATAAGCATGCATCAACGTTTATATGGGAGGAGTAATACATGGGATGAGGTCCTTGAATGTAGGATTAGATAAGTTTATTCGTAGTAGAGTATGATTGGTTTATTAGTTGTTTGAGTAGTGGCTCCTAATTATTAGGAGTTGTATTTTCAGTTAATTCACTTCTATTTTGTCACTGTATTTAAACAGTAGAAGAATCATTAATAGTTACTCAAATTCAGTTTATCTCTTACGTTCAGGAGATTAGTCATCTCGCATTCAACTAAGTTATCTTTATTAAAAATCCAGGTCATTACACTTAGCTACTTAATTTAATGTTGTGTTTGTTTGTTTAGTAAAAGAATTAAGGAAGAGAAATAATTTTGGAAATTAATAACCTTAAATCTGTATTCTATATTTTGTTACAACATAATTAATGTATGTGTTCTTTTGTTCAAAATTAATAACTCCAAAATTTTAAAAAATAAATAAATTAATAAAAAAAACATTTTTATAATTAATATATGTGTCATTTAATATAAAAAAAAAAAAACTATAATAGACTTGAACTATTTCATAGAACTAGAATTTGATTGTTATATATAGAGAGATGCAAAAATTTAAAATACATTTTGGAGAGAGAGAGCGAGAGTGAATAAATGAATAGAACCTTGGATCAAGTATTCAATACTGTATGTTCTTTGATCAAAATTGATAATTCTTAATTTAATTATTTATATATATATATATATATAGAGAGAGAGAGAGAGAGAGAGAGAGAGAGAGAGAGAGAGAGAGAGAGAGAGAGAAAAATAAAAAAGTATGAGGGTTTCAAGGAAATTTTTTTTATTTGCTATAACTATTACGTAGGTTATGCAATAATATTACACTCATTTTGGTAAGGAATAACTATTATTTATTTTAAGGTATTATTTATTTTAAGGATAGGTAGGCCCTGTAAAGAAAACACAACCTGAACAACTTAATAATTATTCCTAAGAAATAACTATTTGTTATGAATTGATTATTAGGCTGTGATATGAATTATTTGAGAAGAATGATTGCCAGGCTGAGTTATGAATTATTTGAGAAGAGGCTGCAGACAATTGAATTACTGTGCAAATAGTACTTGCATAGTAACATGAATTATTATGTAAATAGTACTCTTGAATCACTATATATATATATTATATATATATATATATATATATATATGTGCGTTCTATTTGTAAAGAAATATAGAATTGAATACAGAGACTACTATGTATGTGGATGACAAATTAATGAACTGAATTCAGATACAGTTTCATTCCCAAATTATTCTTGTTCTTGCCTCTCTATATTTCTTTTAATTTACAGCACGTTATCAGAACGATGCTCTAACAAATCAAGATCGCATAGAGAGAGATGAAGATGTGGAATACCTTCGGAGAAGAGCAACCAATCTTTGTTTAGCAACACCCACAACCTCAGCCACAGATTCCCAAGGTGGATGATCAGACGGCTATACAAGAAGCTGCATCACAAGGTTTGAAGAGTATGGAGCACCTGATCCGCTTCATTTCTCAGCAGCCAAACCATTATGGATTGCTCTGAACTCACGGACCACACTGTGGTAGTGTGCGTGAACCACATTGTGGTTTGGTTGCACGGAGCAGCAACCAGACCCAGCACACACAGAGAAAGCCGGTGAGGGAGAGAAAAAAATAAAAATAAAGAAGAAGTAGTTTCTGCTTCAGGAGGTAGTGTGCGTGAACCTTAAGCCAAGCCCTTTTTGTGCCTATTAATAAAACCTATTATAAAACCCCACCCACACCATTTTCGTTTTTCTAAAACCCAACTACTTCTTAGGGGTGATGGAAAAGAATGAGCATATGGGACAAAAAAAAAGAGAAAGATGTCTTGATCCTGTTATATTGAGCTTATTTATGCAAATGAAAATCAATATTTATTTGATTATTGTTGTGGTGGCAACCTAGGAGCGTCTCCGGCATATTATTCGCTTATGCGTCTTTTATGTCACTTTGTTGAGAAAGTCCTCCTCACTCTATTTATATATTGAGTTTATTTATGCAACTGAAAATCAATATTTATTTGATTATTGTTGTGGTGGCAACCTAGGAGGGTCTCCGGCATATTATTCGCTTATGTGTCTTTTATGTCACTTTGTCGAGAAAGTCCTCCTCACTCTATTTATATATTGAGTTTATTTATGCAACTAAAAATCAATATTTATTTGATTTTGTTGGGATTAGACGCTCTTAAATTTTATATCTGTCTAGTTATATTGTTTTGATATATCTATTATCTAGACATGACAAAGGAACATAATATCTTAAATCAATCATTATGATTATGTTTTA
The DNA here is from genome assembly GCA_907173295.1 of Fagus sylvatica. Lineage (NCBI taxonomy): Eukaryota > Viridiplantae > Streptophyta > Magnoliopsida > Fagales > Fagaceae > Fagus > Fagus sylvatica. The sequence continues at coordinate 70,404,957 of OU015761.1, forward strand.
ATCCAACCAAAATAATATGTTTACAAGCTTGAGTTTTTGATACTTGGTTGATCATATTTTGATATGACTTTTATTGTTATATTTTGATAATAAAAGGATTGAGTATCTTATAATAAATGATCCCCTGATTTTATGAAATTATTTAAGGGAAAATCACTGAAGAAGACATATCGTAAAAGGAAAAATCATATATTATATATCATGCCTTCAAATGTGCTCCTGAAGCAGCAATATCAAGAGCATAAGTTCAAGAAGTACTCTGAACTAATATATTCTCTTCTAGTGATTAAACAAAATAATAAGATCTAGCTAAAAAATCCACAAGTTCTATTCGACCAGTTATATACCATTCCTTGAAGAGAACGAAACTTTATTTAATAAGAATAGAAGAAATAAGGTTTGTTGGAATAGACGTAGTAAGAACAATCAATATTGAGCTATAGTACTCAAAATTATTTAAAAAGGAATATCACACTTTTCCACCTGAAGTGAAATAACAATGAAATAAAACAATAAGAAAATGGCAAAGGTTTACAGAATAAACCTCTAAAATACCATAGGTGTTATATGGAAGGTCATTGGTCGCGTGCCTGTCATACACTTAAACAGTTGGCAGACCTGTACCAAGCCTCCATAAAAGAAAGGAGAATAAATCGAAATGAATTTTACTAATTTAAAAAATCTCATAAGTTATTTCGATACCTTAAATAAAAGATCTTCATAAGTTTATCTTGATCCAGAAGATCATGATTTTGCTGATCAAGAAGATCACAAAAAGATGATGGGTGAAATTTTTACTTACATTGCAACCTTTAAATAAGAAATATTTTCAAAACTAATGTCAATACTATATTAGGTTTATGGAACCAAATTAAAAGACTCTGGAAGAGTAAATATCACGTTACTAATAATCATATTTCAAATTGATCTAATTTACTTGTTGCAATAATAGTAATGATTGTATCTTGATTATGTGTTTACATACCTTGAATTTATGATATTTGGTTGATTATATTTTTATATGAATTTCAATGTAAAAGCTAATAGTTATAAAAATTAAAGTTCCCTAAAAGCCCCAAGCAAAACAGTCATTCTCTCAAATCTCAAACGTGGATTTATAATTCAATGAACAAAATAAAAGTCCAAACTCCAATAGCTTCCCAATGAAGATGGATTACATTTTCAAAACCAACTAGAATATTCACAACAGCAATACAAAACTCATAAATGGCAACCAACAAACAAATTTCCATCCCTTATATATAATAATCGCGTACAAATGCAATACATATACAACCCCCCTTTGAACAAAAATAGAAGATGACACTGTCAGATAACCAGAAAAGAAAATACATACTGACCAATGAAAAGAATTTGACCTGCCTTAAGTCTTTAAAACTAGAATCTGTGAACATTACAAAAAAAAAGCAGCAGCAAGTTAAAAGAAAAGAAATAAAAGAATCACTCTTCAGATGGCATCACAATCAATACCGATGCTATCACAGCTATTGACCATCAAGGGCACATAGCAAAATGCTAAGAAGACATTGCAAACCAGGCATGTTCTACCAATAAACCACAGATATCCAACTCAGAAGTGGACATCGATATAATTAAGGAAAAGAGATGCAAAAGAAGGTGGGAATTTCACTCATTTTAATTAGTTCGGTCCCTAAAATAAATCAACTTTCTTCTTCTGCATGTCTTGCTTCCACCTTGGCAATTTATAGAATGCTTCTTTGGTCACACCAAATACAGACTGGAACTCCTCATCTGACAGATAGGCCTAAAAATTCCGAAGAAAAAAAAAAAAAAAAACATTAATACAGATTCCACATATGAAATAAAATGAAGATGTTCTTAACAGAACCAACCTCTCTCCGCTTAAAATCAATTCCAGTCGCTGGATTATCAGATCTTGCCTTCAGTTGATCATAACTGAATGTTTGACCACTCTTGCTATCATTCTCCTGCACTGTCTCTTGCTTTGGTTCGGAATCCTCCCCATTGCTTTCAGATCTGGCTGCAACTTCCTCTGTCTCCTTGATTGCTGCAACTTCTTGAGGATGCTCTGTTTCAGATTGATCATTTTCACTTTTTGCTTCAACTGCAAGTAATCAAACGAGACAAATGTTCAAAAGTTTGAGATACAAATGAGCAAATACAAGGCCAAATTTATTTGTTATGGAAAAACTGTTCCTAGGTAGTGGTTATGGAATTTTTTTTTTATTTTTATAAATAATTAAAATACATTCTAAAAGACTAGGTTAACCTAAGCTTGTGGTTACAAGTTACAACATGTTTTTAATACATGTAAAATATCTTCTTCTTTTATTGATGAGATTAACATGAGAACTACCCAATACCCATCCCTCTACCACCTTAGTTAAGGCCCAGATGACTCAATTTTTGATGCAGGAGCTTCTTAAGGCCAGTTTGTAATTGCTTAGACTAGCTAAAGTAGCTTGTAGCTGATTGTATTAGCTAGTAGTTAGTTGAGTTAGTTGCAGCCTGTTGTAACAACTTGAGCAGTTTGTTAGTAGTTAGAGTTAGTTTTGGAGGTTGGTAGTCAAGGCAGCCAGCCAATGAGCTTGTAGCTTGTACTAGCTAATAGGCATGAGTCTTGAATTAGCTTAGCCAATTAAAATTCAGCTAGCCAAGGTATATAAACCTGGCAGCTTGTAATCAACTTCATTAGTGTATGAATTTCATGCATTTTTGCAAGCCTTTGTGCTATTCTTTAAAGATGGATTTCTCTATGCAGAGTTCTTTTATTGCCTAGTCTTTGCTCGAATTAACTCTAATCTCCAACCAATTTCTAAACACATATCTCTCTCTAATCAGCCCGCCATCAATTTTCCAACCTGGTATGGTATTGATAAACATGAAATCAGAGGGGAAAATAAGAATAAAAAGGAAGAAGAATTGGCATTGACTGATCTTTTTCTTTTTTTTTTTTTTTGGGGGGGGGGGGGGGTGGTCATAAAAAGGAAATATTACAAAATAGAAGCTTTGGAAAAGCCAACTTTATGCAAACAATTCAGAGGTTTAACTTCTACACTAATTAGTTCATGAAAGTTATCAGAAATATAATACTTATATAAACGAAAAAAGGTAATTAGAATTATAATGTCTCTTACCAGGAGGGTGGGTTTCTGGTGGAGGACTGCTACTGGATCGAGTAGGAGACTGATCAGGTGATTGCTTTTTTTCAGCTGTAAGAACTTGTGAAAGAGCAGCTACTGCTGCTGCCCTTTGTGATCCTTGACCTCTGCCAGATGGCCTAGGAGCAGTACTTTTGGCACCAGAGGATGAACTAAATGCAGAGTTTAAGGCAGCTAGAGCTTCAGCCCTTTGCCTAGGTCCTCCTCCTGGACTTGACCCATTCGATTTGTCCTGAACATGGGATAGCACAGAAGTTGATTAAGTATATGAATGTCTCAAAGATGTGCAGACACATTGCCATGATTATCATTATCATCAATTATAAACTTGATACTATTTAGAATGTATGATAAGGAGAAGAAAAAGAAAATGCAGAAGCATGAAAGATATAGCAACAACAATGATGACAACCATAATTGCAACAAAATTATGAGCTAGCTTTAGGTTAGAACTTGGAGTGCAGATTGAATGCTACCATTAGATGTTCATGAAAACCAAATAGACCACATTTTAAACAGAGCTGTCCCAACTAAACTGTCCACAGAGAAAGAAGGAAAAGCAAAGATTTTTCAAAATAACCAAAACTTGCACCACATTGCACACAGAGCTGCCCAATTGAACTGCCTCAGAAAAGAGGGAAAGGCAAAGACTTATCCAACTAACTAAAGCTTGCCCCAGGTTTCCCCACTAGTACTATTATGTTCACCAAGTAAGTTGCTGATAGATGAAAACAAGAAATAAGGAGCACACTTGGAATATGAGTCACATGTCTATCTCAAATAAAAATATATTTCCAAAGAAAATGCATTTTTACATATAAATCTTTGGATCTTTTTGTACTAAATGATTTGCGTGGAATATTTTGAAGTCACATGGCTCCGACAAGCAAAACCAGCGCTCAGAGCGTACTGCAGCATCATTTCCTACGAAATATTGTACGATTAATATGTATTGTATAGCATTCCTTAATTTCCAAAGGCCCAGAATTGCTGACCTCACCCACAAATAGGATTAATTACTGCCTTCCAGAATTATCTATGAGAGATCTTGTTTCCTGATGTGGCTGATTTAGGAAGGTTGCAGTGTCTATGAGTGTTTGGGTTGTGAGTTGCTTAGAGCAATGGCTCAAGGTGCACAGGGACCTTCTGCAAGAGAATACATCTCCAAATAGCTCCAGGGGACCAGGCTAACACATTTATTTATCAAATTCAACTACTGCTGATTGAATACAAGCAGCCAGGTTTATATACCTTGGTTGCTAAAATGCTATTGGCTAGAGCCATTACAAAGATTAATACTATTGGCTAAAGCATGCTGCATGCCTATTGGCTGGCAGCTTACTAACTGTAACTAACTCAACTAACTAAGCTTGACTAAGTCTTACAAAATACTAGCTCCAATGCTCCTGCATCAGACTCCCTCCAAATTCATACAAAATATGGCTAAATAAACCCTTCTTGTCCTGTTGCCAAAATCAAGCTGCAAATCTTTCCCCTAGAATTTTTTGAATTAACTCAGAGAAAATTAATCTAATCCCTCAAATGGAATAGTGGCTTCTGATTCCTTTGAATAGACATCTCTAAATATGCAAAACCTTACATCTCTAAAGATGCAAAATCCTCAAATGGAAAGCTGACTACCCCATTTAAGTATCATTTGCTAATTGCTATCCCTTATTTAATTTTATTTTTTGGAAAGGAAATTGAACCTAAGACCTACACAAACCCTAACCCACCACTCAAGCTAAGGTTCATGCCCAGGGCACTATATAGCTAGCTATCACTTTTAGCCTGGATGTATTATGTCAAAGATGAACTCATTAATGCAGAAAATTTACATTTCTGCAAGGCACACATCTCCTGTTTTCAAGAAAAGGGTATACAGATGCATGTGCACCCCCTTTGGCAATGTTTCAGAACTTCCAGAAGCAGGCCTGCTGAGCCCATATGCCTTACCCTATCAAATCACAAGGGGTGACCAACTAAGATTTAAATTATCAAACCTCTTGACCTCCCAATTGAATTCCAAATCACTGCCTTTACACTAGACTGGTCATATTATTCCTCAATGGCTTCTTTTTTTTATTTTTATTTTTGAAAAGTTTTTTTTTTTTTTTGGGGGGGGGAGGGGGGGAGGGGTCTTGTTCTAGAGACATCCTTTTATGTGCCTAGTTTACTTATATGCAAACAGTATAGGTTGCACCTCCTCAGACTACACCTATGAAGACATGGTAGTAGGATACAACTAAAAGGAACGGTCAACAGAATTTTAGTAAACCAATAGAGGCATTAGCAGTTTGTTTACCGTTTGGGTTGGTGAACCAGAGGATGGATGGAATGCAGAAGATAAGGCAGCTAAAGCTGAAGCCCTTTGAGTTGGTCCTCCTTGATTCCCACTAGACTTATCCTGGCCCAGAAATAGCATTAATATCACACCGTCATTTTATTAGTTTTAAAATAGAAAGAAGAAAATAAAATGATTTAGAGAGAGAAAGAGAGAGCCGAAGCAAGAGAATTAACGTGGTTCGGCCTAACGGCCTACATCTACAACAAAAAGCCCTAAACGACTACGTCTTTATTATATTGAATTTGTATGTTACAATTAACCCAATGTGGGGTTATAGAGGAACACAAGCTTTAGTATAGTAACCCTGAAACCACAATAGATTGTGCTATTACAAAACCACGGTAGCCCATGGTATTCTACAAAACCATGATCTATACGTATTAATGATAATATCTTAATATATAATATCCTAATATATTCTAACATCCCCTCAAACTTAAGATAGAAGTTTGAAGATGCCTTGAGTTTAGAATGCAAGCTCGTGAAGGAAACCATGATCATGAATGACCAGATCAGGCTTGGCATGAATTGGAACACGTGAGATAGTAATGAATGACGATTGTCAGGAATGGATGGAGACCAGTGGACTGCTACTATGGTTTATGGCCTATGGCCAAGGGATGGCTACATCGGTGGCTTGCGGGACATCGGCATAAGAACCCAATGTAGGTTACATATTGTGGTCTACGTATTTATGGTAATATCTTAATATATAATATCCTAATATATACAATTTGCAAAATTTGACTTGTTGAGGTATCAACATAACACAAATAAGCACAAACTTGGACACACACATAAGCACATAACAACTTATCATTATCATCATTACCAGCAACAAAATCAACATCAGCCTTGAGGCTTTATCAAGTCCACTTAATTCTTGGAATAAATGATATCAACAAGAACAAAAAATAACAACTAAAGAAACAATGACAACGACTATAAGAATGAGTATGGTAATGTTAACATAATAAAAATAGAGTGGTAATAGTAATAGTTAATCACAAAAGTGAGCAGGTTTAATAACAACTTTGAATGCAAATCTCACAATAACACATATACTCAATTTATTTGCATTTGTATCGACAAAGATTCTATCTCAAAAGCTCTCTCAATGCAGCTGAGCTAAGATCTAAGGCAAAACTAATAGTAAGGCAACCTAACAACAGTAACTCATGTGTGAGACATTAAATGATTAATACAATATTCATCACTTAAATTATACTGGATGACTAAGTCCTTTACAAATACAATGAACTCTAATATAATTTATAGGACTACAGTTATAATTTATAAGCAGTCAGCATGAACTTCTGCATATGTATTTCTTGTAGAAATTAGATACCAAGTTCATTTAACAAACAGAATTCCAAATACACCAGTTAGAGGAGGTTAAACTAAATTGGTGTATACCTCCACAGCATGGCCAATCCCAAAGAACAGTGCTACCTTCTTTTGGAACGAGTTTCCTTGAACCTGTGTTTCATGAAGAAATTTGCTAAGGACAAATTTTAAACAAAAGTAATCAAACAATACAAATGTGAAACGTTGAGACTTTTGAAAACAGAAATAGAAAAGTTTTAACTTGTAGCCATTTCCGTTTCTTTTTTTCTTTTTCTTTTTTTACTTATCAAAAAAAACAATAACTAGTTTATCGTTTTGAAATAGTATTTCCAAGATTTAAAGCTTACTTCTCCTATTATAAATGATAAATCATTATAAAGATTAGTTGATTAAACTTTTCCACTGAACAAATGGTATTTAGTAATAATTAGCATGTAAATACAATATCATAGTTCCACTTATAGACTTGATGATATTACATTTTAGATGCTTCTCAAATTATTTTTTTTTCCTCAAAGTAATTTCATTAAAATAGCGTAAAGGGGCACAACCCAATTACACTGTAAGTAGACATGAGATATTGCTTCTCAAATTACTATTTCAACACACCAGTCATGAGTGCCTCAACTGCTTACTATGACATTATTTTATGCTTCCTCATTCTTCCAAGTTCTTCTCAATTCCTGCACTAGCACTTGCTTGCTAGTTGCTAACAATGGTTTGCTTGTTGTTAAGACTCCCATAACTTGATCAGATGGGTGTAGAAGTGAATTAGAAAAGCTAAACATTTACAACCTCGAGTGAGCATGTAACAACTCTTAGCTAAAACATTTACAAACTTGAATGAGCATGTCACCAGCTCTTACAATTGGGAATCTTTCGTTTTCAATTATTTCCTACTTGACAAAAAAGATTCCACTTAATTATTTCCACTTAATCTTTGCCTAGAAGTTTTTTTTGTTTTTTTTACAAGCATAGAGTACATCCTGAAAGTTGCACTTTAAGTTGAAGCTAAGCATTCTAAAAAAGAACATGAGATAGTATTTATTTCCTAACACCATCATCCAATCATATTAACATCATCTCAACTTTGCATAGATAGGACAAAAGAAACGTCTTCACCTTAATTGTTTGTAAGAAAATAAGAAAAAGGATAAAAATTAATGCTAAAACAGAAAAATAGATCTATTGTTTCACCACATACAATAGCTTTGTTGTTATCCCATGAAAAGTATGTTGTGAAGAAGCATGGTTCATTTCCTTCAGTGACTTTATATAGTGGTACATTTAAAGACAACCCCTCCATAGATCCAGCCATCTCTATGTATTTCTGCAAAAGAAAATAAAAAAAATAACATTCCGTTACTGAGAACATAATGAAAGGGAAAATATGACATACACCTAAACAATTATGCAGTACCTGGCCAATTTCAAAAGCACTTTGCTTTTCTTTGGAGTCTACAGACTGACCAACCCAAATAAACACTTCAGCATGTGTGTCAAGTATCAAGATATCCTCTGTCAACAGATCGTCCTGAGAAAAGCTGTAAACTTCCTCTACCTGCACAATAATATAGAAAATGAATATAGAAGCCACTGAAAACCTGAGCTAATATTTAAGGAAGTCTGAAACTCACCTGAAACTTTCCTGGGTGGATCCACGTGACAACAAAATGATCAAAATAAGGAGAGTCAGAATGGATAATGAGCACTATCAACAACTTATTAAACTCAGATTTGTTATATCTCCATTCATGGGAAAAGAAAAATCTAACAAGTGGAAGCATCAACTTCACTTGCAGAAGAGAAATGATACCTTTATTGAAAGAGAATGTGAACAAGTGGGGATCTTTGACAATCTCCTGAGCAACTTTTTTGCTGGTGTAACTTTGTTTGCCTCCAAGGGGAAACCAGAAGGATGAGCTCTCTGTTCCTTCTTTAGCATGTTTCAGAGCAACTCCTGGCTGAACAAATTAAATAGCTCTTGAGTTGGTTAACAACTATGCATTAGGAAACAGTAGAAACTGATTTCAATAGTAAGTTCCGAAAACTAGCTTAAGACAGCTAGAAACTGATTTAAGCATGAGAATGCTATGAATTATGATGCCAATCCTATAATCAAATTCCAAAACACGTCCAATCGGTTTTGTGTACCTTATTATCAAGTTTTTCTACGAAGGGAAACAAACACCAATACAAGACATGATTCAATAAATGAACCAAGAAAGTTGTGATATATTATAGATTCAACTATAGCACTCCACTCAGTTACAAACGACTCGAATCAGCATATAGTGTGTGTGTGTGTGTGTGTGTGTAGTATTATCACGAATCAGGAACATATAAAACCAGTTTTGACATAAATTGAAGTCAGAGGTCTGGTTCTGCCAGCTAAAACTCTTAAACTTAAGACTTCAGAAGAGGGAGCTATGAATCCTCACTATGACCTTCATGTGAGGATTGCTGGCTTTTGGAGTGTCTTGGGTTATGCCTTGCCGGGTTAGGGTGTTGGTTGATTGCTGGCAGGGAGGTTTGGGTAGGCAGCGTAAATCCTTGCTCTGGAAAGCTATCCCGCACTGCATCATGTGGTGTCTTTGGAGAGAACGAAATTTGAGAAGCTTTGAAGACATGGAAATGAGTCATCCTGCTGTAAAGCTGTTATTTTTCAGGACCATAATTGAGTGGTTAAATGCCACAGGCTGTTTTTCTTTTTCTTCCCCCCAAGATTTTCTCAATTCTTGTAATTCTTTAGGTCATTAAGTATATTTCCTGTATACTTGGTGGCTTTTCTTCAATAAAACTATTACTTATCAAAAAAAAAAAAAATCCTCACTATGACCTTCAATTTTCTACAACACAAACTTAAAATGCCCAAAATTAATTAATTAATATTTATTTTTTTAAAAGGCAAAGTCACATAAGACAAAACTAACCAATCCAACCCACCTGCTCTGTTTGGTTGCCAAGAGAATATAGAAAGGCGTAAAGATACTAGTCTGGTTAGTTTTTTTCTATTGGGAAAAAGAAAGTTAAAGCCAAATGTAAAAACATGTGAAAACTTACACAAAACAGTTTTGACATACAATCTTCATCTTTTTTCCCCTTTTTTTATTACTTAAGAAAAAAAAAAACAAGCAAAAGGCCAGTTCATTCTATAACATAATTGATATGGGGATCTATACTGAATATGTTCAAGTTATTGACAGATTGAGCCAAATTGGTCATGCTTTTACTTTTTAAAATGACGCCTCTACATTTCAAAGCCACAATAAGTTAGAGCAAAGCCAATAAAAGAACAGTTTTCAGTTGGAAGTATACCTTCAAAAACTCTGCAACATTTGCAGCTAGCTGCTGCTGCTCAAAGGTACATTGATTTCCATGCCAGGTGAAAATTGAAGAGCCAGATTGAAGGACAAAACACTCCATAGAGTTCAATGATGTTGCGGCCTAAACAAGAATAAACATATATATGTATATTTCTGTTAGAATAACAACTAGAGGACTCAAATGATGATCGATGTCTTGCAAATATGTAACGTAAGAATGGTTTGCATTTGCAGAGGAGAAAGGGAAAGGGGAGTTAGCCTATTCATGTTACAAGTATTTCTGGTTCACTTAGCTTATAATCATATTGTAAAAAAATTATAATTTATCACTAGCCTCTTCACGTAGCACGTGTTCAAAGGCTTTTTTTAATTAAAAAATATATCATTTTTTAAGTCATAAAACTCAACATGTTCAGAGGTCATTTTTTAAATATAAATATTGTAAGGTGTTAAAACTTTAAACCTTTGACAAAAAGGATTTTCAAACAAAAATAAAAAATCTTGAGAAACCAGCACTTCTTCACATTTATCCTTTGTCTAAAGTACAGGTGGTTATAACCTCTTTTTCTAGTGCAAAAAGCAGGGAAGGTGGGGTTCTTGAAGTTACCATTATAACTACTTCTAGTTAAAATTTAGTTTTGGAAAATATGAAAAGAGAAAAAAGATATGTATTGTGTTTTAAATTTCAAATGTGATCTAAAATTTAGATATTTGAAATATATTATATTTCTAATTTGAGCCTATTATCTGAAGTTAAAAAATAAAAAAAATAAAAAAAAAAACTATTGTGATTTATGTGAGTATTTTTGGCGCATTTAAAAATTGGATACCAAAAAGCTCTAGTCTCTTGATACTAGTATAAATGTCACACTAGGCCAATTGAATGGAAAAAGAGATCAAAATTCAAGATGTTATTATGTTGTGCTAATAAAAGAACAAATCTACACATTTTCAAGGCCAACGATAATTTCAACAATCAAAACACTGACCACAGGAACCAAAGCAGTAGGCAAAATTATGGTTTCCAAATCATTAACATGTAAAACAACATCGAAGAAGCTAGTATATTCAAACAAAAGATTGGTCCACAGACAGAATATTTTAAAAACCATAGAAAATTTTATTGATTTATAACAAAAAAGAAACCCAATGAGAACATACTGCATCAACTTGCACTGCTTTATTGTTATGAATGGAAGTTCCCGATATCTGAATGAGTGCAACAGAATCCGCCGTGTAAGTTTCATCCGTCAAACCTTTGTCAGCTATAAATTTTTTGTAACCAGAGCTCAAACCTCCCTAAAGTTGAAAACCAAATAATTACCACAGTTAGCTATGAACCCCCTTGTTGAGACAAAACTCACATCTCATGATTATAATTAAATCTTGATGTACAAGGTGAATTTTTGTGCAAGCTAAGTAGGATACCTTAAGGACCACCATAGGTTGAAAAAGTGCAACAAATTGGGGTGGCTCTTTACCTTGATATATGCGACCCTGCAAGAAGCACTCATTATATCATATATGCAAGACTAAGGCTCAGAATCCACAACTTGAATAAAGATAATATGCTACCTGAGTAGGTCTCCCCTTAAATGAGTTGAACATTGTACTAGCCAACCGAGTAGCCATCTTTTGGTCCTCCTGAATTGGGTAATACAATCAAGTCATTCTTTTATACAGTTATAAAAAAAAAAAAAAAAAAGCAATAACAACAACAACAACAATTAAAAACGACCAGCAACAGGGAGCTAAAAACAGTGAAGGCAAATATTAGCACACTTTTCTTTTATGCAATCTTTAGTAAAATGTAATGGATGCAAGTTACAGGTTGAGTAACAAATGATTTCAGCGGTAGGGAGAGCTCAAAACAGTGCCATACTATTGCAGTATCATGATTTAACTTTATGATAACGCATATGAGGTGAGAATTAAAAATTATACTAAACTCACAAATAAAATACGTTATGCACACATTTTCACCATCCCAGTAACAAAGAAAGTTTGAAGTTGCAAATATTAGGGCTTATTGAAAGGAGACACATCACACACCATGTAGTACAAGATCTTAGATTCATACTAATACATTATCAAAACTAAAAATAAAAAATAATAATAATAACAGAAGGAACTGCAAGTATTCATAAAATAAATAAAATTAAAAAGAATTACGTAAAATTAGTTTCCCAAGTAATTTGACATGCAGGGGCACAGAATATGAAGAAAGTTTAGATGTTTTTCCCCATAACATGGATCAATGACAGCAAAATAATAAGTTCTGTATTTCAGGTGGTAGGTAATCATGAAAACCTAAAAGCAACAATTGGGTAGGAGAATAAGGACTGAGGACGGAAGGCTGAGATATTGATAAACAGCATATGCCCTTAGATAGTGGATTTATCAAAAACAGAAACTATACAGAGTGGAGGTGAAGGCATGGGCTTAAGACTCACTGGGTGCTTATGTAATCTCTCATTCAAAAAACAAAAAAAAAAAGTATTTGCATAGTGAATTACATGTTACTGCAAGGAAGGGTTCGAAGACACATCTCTCTGCATAGTATATTACAAGAATTTTCACGTAACTGTATGAAGCCATTCTTTCAAAATTTCAAACCCAAACTAGAACAATGTAATTTACCTCAATGCTGTCCTTTCCAAACCAACAGCACAAAAAGTAATCTTCTTTCCTATCACCTGTATGGTAGGTATAGAGAAAAATGTAGCAATCCCCGCTATAAAATTTACCAATATCCTCTTTAGGCAATGGAGTCTTGGCACTGCCATTGATGCGCCATACCTAGGGAAAAGGCAATATCAATGTTTTGAAAGTTACTCGATTCGAACAAGCCAGATTAATCAATTCATTTCCAAAAGCAATGATAAAAACCAACTAGACCTCCATCTTTCCACCTCCCTCAAGCAAAGGTGGGACTTCCTCGTTTACAGGTGCACTTTTTGTCATGCCCTTGACACCAACCCCTTGTTGCTTCAACAGAGCTAGTAGTGCACAAAATATAATATTTAATAAGATTGACCAGATATTCTTGTTTAATTTACAGATGAGGAAATGATCACTACCTGCCACTTTGCCTCTTCCCTCCTCATTCCCAGGGGTGGCAGAGCCTGAGGGCCAAGAATCAAAGTTGGACTTAAATGAACGTGTCTCATAACCTTGAATAAGCCGGGTAATACGTGTAGATTTTGGCCTATTTTGACTTGCGACAAATTCCTGTAGATAAATTTGAATTTTAGAATCCATATTTTCATTAAGACATGAGGAACTGGATGCTACGCTACTACCTCAACCACTTGGATGGCAGCTTTTCTCTCCTCCACTTGCGTTACCCGGCCAATCCAAACAAATACCTCAGCACCACAGTCCAGTAAATAGCATTTGTTGTTTTCCAACAGGGATTTGGATAGTTCACTTTCTACTATCTTCACCTGTCCGTCAGTGATGCTGTAGAAACCAGCAAACCAAGTTAAATAGAAAGCAATTAGCTAACCATGCTAATTCTTCATTTAAGAAAGCAATTATAGTATTAGCTATCCAAACTTAAGACCTAAGACTTTATTAGAGCTTCTAGAAAGCAGAAAACAGATTATTCCAGACAAGATTAAATCAACATCCACCCATCTCTCCATAAGTATCCTCCATATTAGCAACATAAAATTCATCTTTGTATAGAAAAACTATATAATAAGATCAACATCCAGCCATCTCTCCATAAGTATCCTCCATATTAGCAATATAAAATTCATCTTTGTATAGAAAAACTATATAATGAGAGAAAAGGGCATGTATTTTCTCTGTAACTTGTTTCATTGATTATTCTAGAAAAATATAGTAAGTTAGTCATCTGAAGTTGCTATTTGACAAGATAGAATTAACAGCAAATTTACAGCAAGGAGAAGGCATACCCTGATATTATTCAAATTTAGTGCTGCAGGGTAGGATTGTAACCTTATAAGGATACTCAGTAAAAATGCATATTTATGTGTGTGAGTGTGTAGAGAAAACATAGGGGATTTTTGATAAGTCAGAGAGAGCATAGGTGATAAGAAGTGAATGAAGATTGAGGGTCAACTGGGTAAAAAAAACAGTTCATGATTGAGCTGAGCTGAATTTGTAAATATTCATGCACATAATGAGAACAAATAGACACACAAACAGAGATGCAGACTAAAGCCACAGATCAGAAAGTAACTAAAGCCACTGATCAGAACGTCATTGCATCTTTGCCATACACACGAGAAAAGGGAAACTATTCCCAATGTTTACACCTTCCAAATGTTTGCTCTCTCAAAGGGCCAAAATGATATAAGCTAAATAAGTTGAAATTCTTTTTATGGGGGGGAGGAGGGCAAGCAAACCACAAATACATAAGCACCACAAACTCCTGAAGTCTAATTCCTGAACCACAGGGCACAAGTAGAAGTTTAAAAAATTTAGACATTAATAATTTCTTTCGATTTCCACATGTTGCTACCACTTATCACAAAAATAATTCTTTTCAATCAAGAAGTAAAAACAAAGAGAAGAGACTCACTTTTACATGCAAAGAAAATAATGGAGTAAAATACCTATAAAGTTTAGCAGAAGTGGCCTCCGGAATAATGTCATCTTCACTAGTGATCTTCTTGCCAATTGGAGCAAAACCACCGAAGAGGACCCAGAACTCACCTGAGTCCGACTCAGTATCCAACTTCCCATCATCTGGCATGGCAAACACCATTAAGAACAATCAAGTAATCAAATGAAGTTTTACCAAAAAAATAAAAAAAAAAGTAATCAAATGAAGAATTGAGAACCATAGGTACAACTACATACGAATGAAAACAATTAGTGGTAGGACAATGTAGACTTGTTGAGAATAGTAGATAGAAAAAAAAAAAAAAAAAGCATCATAACAATCATATTCGTATATACATGTGCCCTTACCAACAATTGCAACATCACTCTTTCCATCATGATACTTTTCCTTCAAAAACTGAATTACTTCCAAGGCTTTGGCCCTTTCCTGGATATTGGAATTTGCACCATTGAACTGATAAATCTTATTTTGAGTGTCCAGGATAAATACATCATCATGATTCAGTGAGGATCGAGCAAAAGGGACCTGCACAAGCAAAATGGAGAATGATGATTCCTTGATCTGTGAAAATCTACCTTTAAAGTTCATTGAATTCATGAAGTTAATTTGCAGTGCCTGTTTCATTCTGACAACTCGTTTTCCTTTACAGACATACAACCGTGTCTCAAATTCTTCTTCCTCAGGTTTTTTAAATCCAGATGCAACACCGCCCTCCAATGGTATGATACAAGGTTTAAAGTATGACAAAAATTTGTCAGATTCATAGCCCTGTAGTTCCCTGTGCTGCACTGCACGTCCTCCAAGAACTGCATCAAGTTCAACAGTTTTTATAGCTGCTGTTCCAGCTTCATCCTATAAGTATTTATGAGGTTTAGTGAGAGTACATTTTTTGGTCAACTCTTAGCTTATATGAAACAAAAAATGTGGAAGGCATGTTTAAACCCCAAATGGAGAAAAAATGCAAAAAAGGCACACCTGACTTGAATCCTTCCCAATCCAGAAGTGTATGTCAAAGATATAAGCACCTCCTTTGCCTTGTGATGTCTACAGATATATATGATATGTAAGCATGTAAAAAAACATGAAAGACAAAGAATCAATACATTCTTGAAGAATATAGGGTCTCTCTTTCTCATACTTGTCTCTAATTATTTGCTTTGAAGCTCCATACACACTCTCCCCCCCCCCCCCCCCCATTTTCCTTCTTTTCATGTAACAAATAAACAAAAGGGCAGACAAAGAGAAAGAGGGAAGAGGACTGGATGTAGTTTGTACCTGCAAGACAATATAACAATCCCCCATGTAGAATTTTCCATGTTCAGACTTTGGCAATGGAACGGGCTGAAAGTTCTCAATTCGCCAAATTTCAGTTCCTCTGTAAGACGTTAAGTTTAACAACTAAAACGGAAAGGCTCAGCATATAACAAAAAAACTGCAAAAACTAAGACATGCACAACTGAAGGTGAATATAATTTATATTTACTCTGTTAGCAATGGAAGCAATACTGTATAATTTACACTTTTCTTTTGTATATAAAACAATAAACAAATACATAAACAAACAAACAATGTTAACAAGTTAATTTCTTATGTCACTACTCATAGTAAGGATACACTCTTTGACCAGCTCCCTGAAATGCAGGATCCAATTTTGCAGAGCTAGACATTGCCTGAAAGCCTTTTTGGTACTGTTTCTCCCAGGGAAGACAAAAAAGATGTTCTTTGAACTCCTGTTTTCTGGTAGTGTACAGATTCCACAAGACTCAACTGCAAATTGGGAGGTTAAAAAGATGTCAAGAACAAACTCAACAAATCAGGAGCCTACTAACTACGTTGTAGCAAAAGCTAACAACATAGTCTATAATGTCTTTTAACCATATTAGCCACTTTAGATAATCTCCATGCATTAGATAAGCAGAGGTTACAGAAAAGAGAGAAGCGTACAAGGGAGCAAAAAAACAAGAAAAATACAAACGTAAGAAGAATCAGAAGACTGTAAATATAATCATGAATCAATGTCATATTCATTTTGCTTGTATGGTTCCGCTACATACAGAGATCACAACAAAGTAATAGTTTCACAGCAAATAAATTAAATTTGTGCAATTGCAACATCAAGGTCAAGAATTAAGAACGGCCCAAGCAAAATCTACATAGTTTTTTAATTAGTCGTAACAAAACATGGATCAGCTTAGATACTCCAAGATGACTTCATAGATATCTTTAATTGTATATATATTGTCTCTATGAGAGATTATGATTTGAAGTGGATATCAGCTCATACTGGTTTATCCATTTGAACTGCCAGTATTTACCACATCTGGGTTCAGCCCACATCCCCATAAAGTAGAAAGGAAAAATTACTTTCACACAGAGACCCTTCATAATAAACACATGTGCCACAATGGCAGATATCTAATATTTGTACAAGCACATGCAAAAGCGCGAATGTCTAACTGTTGCATTGTGTCTAATACACCGTGAATGGAATTCAAACATCTCAATTCTTTACTGTCAGGGTCTAGCATCTGCATTAGATTTGGTATCTTAAATCTGGTTTGCATGCTACCTTGTGTCTGGTTAGAATTGTCCAAATCAGAAGCAACAGGGGAGTCAGGAATTTTTTTTTTTCTTTTGGGGGGGGGGGGGGGGGTGGAGGAAATAATGTTAAAAGCAATATGGAATATATTTTAACAAATAATTATAGGGGATTTTAAAAAGCAGGGGACCATAACCTCCCTGCCCTGCACCATCCTTGCCTACTTTGCCATTCATCAGAAGCCATGTTGGAGTTGGCTAATATTAGAGAACTCTCCCCTTTTCCTCATCACATGAGTAGAATTTAACTCTAATTTGTGAACTAAGCTTTCATCTTGTTGCTTTCCATAAAGCAGAAATTTAGTCCTATATACCCTTTCAATGAATGTAAAACTAGTTGGCTTTCCTGACCTAAATATTCTCCAAGATAGTACTCTTCAAGGTTCAGCTGTTTCTTAGCTTTTTTAAATGGCCCTCCATTCGATATATCAGCTAAGACATAATGAAATTCCACCTCTTGACACCATAAACATGGCCCTCTATGCATGAGAAAGCAAGCACATAAAATTATCCTTGAGAATGGTCACAATGTCCTATAACTCTCATAGCTTCCATACTCCACAGTTATACTACCTCTCTCTCTCTCTCTGATATGCTACTCCATGGCTATACTACCAGTTGCTCTACCAAGTGAGCTGCTTATCCATTATGAAAAAACCTTTGGTAATAATAAAAGCAACAGTTTTAATGTTCTATTCGCATCTAGATATCTTTATTCAGTAGCAAAAATGATGACCCTTCTGAATGTGCATATATCCTTCGCAACTCCAGACAGTTTGGCAACCAATCTATTATTGAAACTAAATATGCATATTCCCATATCAGTTGCCTACTGTCCTACATTAACTCTTGAAGCAAAATACAATGAAACCAAGTTGTAAAGTTCCCCGCGTAATCACTGCAAACACTGGAATGGAATAATTCGTGATCCATTCTCACTGCAAATCGTATCATCCCTTAAACAATCTCATCGAAATCAAAGTGAGAATCCATGTCTTCAAAGTCTGTCCAGTATCTCTCATAACACCGAAAATCTTGAAAATAAATTTGAGCATCCAATAGTAATAACAATCACTAATGACTGCATGACACGGCTGAATTGAAATTCCAATCCGCAATCAGATTTTATGGTAATTATGTAATTCAAGACTGACCCAGAAAGCTTTGATCACAATACATTGATGATACGTCAAAAACCCGAAAAACAATTATAAATCACTGGATTTACTCCTACGCAAAGATCTCCTTGCTTTTTTAGATTCAATTTCATATTCAACCATCTATTTCACAAATACAACATAAATTGAAGTGAAGACAATAAGATATAATTATAAAAGACGGATCAAACAAGTAACATACGAATAACAAAGTTGAAACATGATCAAGCAAGTAACCAATGATAAACAACACAAAAACCTACATACCCCATCAGATCAAAGCTGAAACTGAATGCATAAAAATAACGTAAAACAATGAAAACCCATTAAAATTAACAGAAAATAAGATAGACCCAGATCAAAAAACATGATGAAAAATCAGAAAAAACGATCAAAGAAAAAGATCGAATTACAAGTACGTAAGAGAAAGAGATCTGGCAGTGAATGTCAGGAATGAAAAAAAGAGAGAATTGAGGGGAATAGACGTACCTTCGAGTGAGAGAGATCGTGGTTGTGTGATAGTGATGATGGGATGGTGAGAAAGAAGAGAGAAAATGGGTGTTATGTGATGGGAAGGGGAGGACGAGCTTGCAGAGCTGGCAATAAAGGAAGAGAGAGTTGGAAAGAAAAGTGAATTATTGCTGTGTGTTATGTGTGTTCTCTCTCTAACTTTTTTAGACTTTTGAGATTGTAATTCAGGGAGAGAGAGAAAGAGAATGAATGAATGAAATATTGACGATGATGATGATGATGATGATGATGATGATGGTGAAATTGAAGAAGAAATGAAAAGAAATTGATTTTAGAGTATATGGATATGGATATGGGCAGACAAAGTCGTTATTTAAGGCAAAGATCCGGTCACGGTGCCACCGGCCATGTCATTTTTGCCTTTCTCTTTTGCTTAATATATGTTTTATTTTTTTTTTTTTATTTTTTTTTTACCATTTCTCTTTTGTCTTTTTTCTTTTCTTTTACTACACTTCTGATTCTCCCAAAAAAAAATTAGGTTTGAAACACATGCTTCTTATGGGATGTTTTGAATTTCCAATAGTAAAAAAGAAAAAAAAAAAAAAAGTTATCTCTAAAAAGTTAAGATTCTTATTGGAGGGATCATGATGAAGAACGAGAAATATGGTGTACAATTTAGACACTCTTGTAATCGGTTGATTGTTTTGGTAGGGGCCTAAAGGGCTGATTGAACTGATAACGGGTTCGGAATGAGTTATTTGAATGTCCTTAATTGTTTGCTACAAAACTAGCGAAGGAATGTCTATGGGGGGTTTGGTTCAATCATAGATAGGCATCCCTGAACTTAGTCAATTTGCCAAAATAAGAGTATGTAATGGTCCCCCGCCATGCTAAACTTCCTATAAACATTACTTGGCTCTCACCCACTTTCAGTCGCTTTAATAGCGATCTAACATGTCCTTTTGGACCAAAAGATTTGCCTTAGCAAAAATCTCGTCATGTGACCATCGGTTCCAACATGTTAGAACTGAGAGTTTTATATTGTGTTGGCAATTGATACTTGGTTGTATCTATGTTGGCAAAATTGTTATATTTGTTTGGATGCTTGTGTTGCAAATGATATTTGGTTGAGATTGATGCGCACTAGGTATAGATCTTTTTAGAGAAGGTGATGGTGTAGAAAAATTTGTGATTTTTAGTACGAGCTATTTAGGTTTACACATCATTTGTAAAAAGCAAAGCCTAATGAGAATAGTGGGTGATCACTAATCAAGTCACAAACACTATTTAAGCGATTCCCTCATAACATATATTTTAGTACAAATAATGGACCGACCGCCTTATCTACTTCTAAAACTTTCACAATTTTTTGATAAAATGTTTCAACATAGCATTAGAGAGGGGTGTAAGAAAAAATCGAAGGATCGAAATTATCAATTTTAGTCATTCTTCTCTTTTCACTCCAAACTTTCAATGGTATTGTTTAGAAAATCGATTTTTTTGTTAATATGAATATGTGATATTTGGTTTAAAAGGTTGGAAAGCCAATTTTAATCCACGAAATTGACGAAGAGCAATGATCCTCTATCAACATTTTGGTGAAGTTTGATTAGTGGTGGTCCCTGTCCTTCTTGAATGGTATTGATCATGTTGTTCATCTTGTTGTTGATCAGCTCCACGATAAAGATTTGCTTGAAGCTCAACAAAACCAACGAATGAAATCAATCATTCCTCAGTTTATATTTTGTTGGTTATTGTCACCACATGAAAAAGTTCAAACGGTCGACCTGTCGAGAAAGAGGGCAAAAAGAGAAATTACTGTTAGAATAGTTTTTTTTTTACTTTTTTTTGTAATTATGATCTGTTAGTTTGTAATAACGATCTGAAATTGTTTTTTTACTTTTAAAAAATAGAAAACGTTTTCAATTATATTGAATTTGTTTTCTTCCCCAAAAACAAACATAGAAATATCCACAGTTTTAATGAGTCAATAAGACACAGTATATTTTCAAATATAACAGTAACATAGCTTTTACTATAGTAATAGAAATCTATCCACTTTGTGTAAGGCTTTATAGTATGCCTATTGACAGGGGCGGAGGCAGAAAAAAATTTTAGGGTGGGCTAATTGCAAAAAAAAAAAAAAAAAATCTTGACTGGACTAATTACTTAATTTAAGGTAATTTTTTTTTATATAATAAATAAATGGTAAAAAAAAAAAAACCTTGACTGAACTATAGCCCAGCCAAAGCTGAACGTGACTACGCCACTGCCTATTGAGAATAGTAAATGATCACTTTCATAAGCACTATTTAGCCTATTCCCTCATAACATGTATTTTGGTACAAATAATGGACCACCTTATCCAACTTCATAGCCAACTTATCTCATTCACCCATATACTGTACAGTGTACACCAACTTGTCTACTCTATTTTGAGGGATCAATTTTTTTTTTTTGAACTCTCTCATATATGGCTAAGCACGAGTTCATGAAAAGTGTATCCAAAGTAGTTCTATGAGACATATCTTTGTTGACACTTTATGTACAACGAATTGACCTATCTGTTTTGCAAAGAAAGCTGGGGACTAGTAAGCTTTTAAGGCTGGTGCCAACCCCACCCACCCAACCTTGGATAATTTAATTACTCTCTCTTGGATTTGGAAAATCCATGAAGTAATTTCAATTCGTATAGTAGGTTCTATATTTTATGGACTTGTTAATGCCTACAGGCTGTGCACTTGTTAATCTCTCACAAATCACAATCAAGCTTTAATACAAGCTGCTCTAGTTAGCATATCAGTTTTAAGTATGACACATGGCTGCAATAATTATAAATTTAGACTTTTGTAACGTGTAATTAGGGGTTTTATTTTTAAACAGAATAAAAATTAATGTCTGTAATCTACTAATTTTCTTATAAATACCCCATCTCACCCTTTGCAATTTTACCCTCCATCAACTAATTTTTTTTTTTTTTTTTTTTTGTCCTTCACAATGTAAAACTTATTTTCACTTTGTTATATCTAACACTTGTGTAAATATATACATATACTTAGACAGTTAGACATCTTTTTGGCCAAAAAAAGTAGGTTTTCTAGTGTTTTTTTTACATGGTTATAGAAATCCACAAAATCAAGTTCTCTAAGGTTTTTTACACGCCCATGTTTTATCAAACAAATGAAGATACAATGCTAAAGTCATTTTTCATTAGTGAAAAATTATATTTATTAAGTTAATTCAATAGATAATTTTATACAAAACCTTGAATTTTATTTTTAAATTTTTTAGCAAAAATATAAATCTTAAGATAACAAGGAAAAAAAAAATGAAAAGGTCCTCTGCCCAAAAAAACAAAAACAAAAAAGAAGTTGCTTTGATAAACAAATATAATGGTTTTCTTTTATTTTCAATCATTTTTATCCTTTAAATCCATCATATACTTCCCTAATAAATTCTCTGAATCTATTAATAGTTTAATACTCGGAGTGTTGAAAGCTAAAACCTCATCTTTTCTACTATATTGGAGATAAATATTGACATTGAAGATTTAGATTGGAGAGGGGACCAATCGATAACAAAGATTGAGAACAAGAATAACCAAAAAACAGTGATCAAGATTTATCACCTATTAACAAAAAGTTGTTCGTTAGAATATAAATGAGAAAAGATGTGTCCTACATTTTCTGTCTTGCTCAATTAATTGAGCTCCCATCAAGTGGAAGAGGTCAAGAGTATGACATAATTGCATATTGTGTAAATTTCGAAAATTATATGCAAAATTAAGGAATTTCCAAAAAACTTAAGGGATTACCAAAATTAAATTAAGAGGCATTCACACAATTATGTTGATTCACAGTTCGTTTGGCTTCACCGGCTTCGAACTTGTGCAACACTGACGTTGGTGACTTGGCCCAATTTGGTTCTTCACACAAGTTAACAAAAGTTTGGATTGAAGAAACCCCACGTGAGATATAAGGTGTTTTGTAATCTTTTTGCTCTCCTGTATTCCTTTATTTTTTTTCAATAAATTTTTTATCACTTTAATAATTAAGAAAAAAGCAATAGACTAGCAAAATAAGCTGACGTTTTTCTGGCCAACAAAAACAAATACAAAAAATTAATTGTTAGCTACAATATATCGCCAAATCTAACTTTTTTTTTTAATAACTCAATAATTGAAGAATAAGACATTTGAATTTTGATTCTCTCTCTCTCAACCATGGTGATGTGAATTACAATGTCAAGTGTGCGATTTTGTCGATAGTGCTTGGGTGGCACAATCTCCATCAAGTGTGAGGTCTTCATCCTTTGTTGTGTCTGCCACTTCAACATCATATAGCTCAACGTCTCAGCTTCGATCGATCTCCACCCACTTTTTGCTACACCAGCAATGTCTCCCTCCACAACCTTAAAACCCGAAAACCTCTTACTCGATCAAAACAACGATCTCGAGGTCTCAAATTTTGGCTCAATGTTGCGTTGGACTAGATTCAATAAGGTGAGATTATGCTCTTCATTTTGCATTGAAGGTACTAATGAGAAAGAAATGGAAATGAAAGAAAGATATAAAAAAGAGACTAAAATGAGATGTGTCCACTACTGTCTAAATTTGGCGACGATACTAGGAGGAATGAGGAGTTGAATCTTGGATGTCTTCTTTGGAAAAGACCGAGAAGTGCCAACCAATTGAAGTATAAGCCTTCTGACAGAAATTAGACGGTAGGAAGTATATTGATACAATTATTTTAAATTATCCAAATGCCAAGTGGTGTCTCCTCTCTCCTTTGATCTCTATCCCTCTATTAGGGTGTAAATTCGATCTCCCACATTTACAAATTAGAATCATGTTGGAGTAGGTGAGTTTATTCCCTCACATTTACAAATTAGAATTAAGTTGAAGTATGATTTCTATGGGCATTTACTTTAAAATGAAAAAAATATAATATGCCCTTCCATATATTCACTGTAAGAGTGAATAGTTGACCAGAGCATGGGGTTGGCACCCAATTGGACTTTCCACATTCATGAAGTTAATCAAAAAGTGGGAGGTATAGAGGTAGAGGGTCGGTATTGTCTCTTGCAAAAATCATACACAATGCCATGGATTGAGTTTTAAAAATATGAACAAGCAATTTCATTCAAAACCAAATCCATTGTTGATACCTCCTTAATAACCCAAAGTTGTACAATTCGATTCCAAATAACTCAAAGTGTTTACTAAAAGACATCCGTGATCATTGTAGTCCCCAAAAAAGCTCCACCAATGCTTGTTGGCTTTGAATTACCTAGCTACTGTATTTGCATTTAGCTTCAAAAATTAAAGCTCCCATTACCTCTTGATCATATTTTAAATCAAATGGGTTAAGGCAAGAAGATTGGTTTGCACATAATTCATTGTACATGTATTTTTGTCACTGTGCTAAGATGTCATTCGTGAACGCTAATTCATGTAACCAACGAAGAAAAATAGTGACTGTTTTTCCCTTTGAAATTATTAATTGAAGGCTTTAATGGGTCCAGCCTCCCTTGCAACCTTATTAGCTGAGAACATGGATGCCATACATCATGGTCATGGTTTATGCCTGCATGGTGGGGTACTAGGACTCAAAGAATGTCCAAGCAATCAAAATAATTTAATCTAAGATCTTTAGAAACTCAAACATATAAAATAAACTTAATTGGTAACACAAAAGTGAAGGAACCCTGAAAATAATATTCTATTTTTGTTTATTATTATTATTTTAAGTTTCTGTAAAAGGCTAAAACCCCCAGCTCATATAGGCCAGGTAGCTATAACAACAGCCAATACTAGAACTGTTTTAGGCACAATCACAATCACATCAGACTTGTTTATCTTATTATTTTCAATCGTATGTGTGACCCAATTGACCAACTGTAGATATCAATACATAAGGTTAACTGGTCAAGTAAGCTTGTTAGGTAGGATGTTGCATTCGAGCCTTACTATTTTAGGTTTGTGGAATTCTCAAACTTTTGGTGAAGGGTGATGTTACATTAGTTGGGAATGACAAACAAACTGCCAAGGCAAACAAACCACTTCACAAATGATTTGATTTACTTGATGTAACACTTCAACAAATTTTAAGAAGATTTCCAATCATCTTGCTGTTGTTTCAAATTGATTAATCTTCCATTAGAGAATACTCATACTCTCTTTTCAATTTTCATTTTTATTTTTTTACCTCAAAATTTTCCTTTCATCCTAATTTGAGGTTTATACATTTATCCATTCAAGTCCCAAAACTAATTGAAGTTATCAAAGGAAGCACAGAGCTAGTGACAATATTAAAGGAAGCATTGTTTAGCCAAGTTTGCTTCCTTGCACAAATTGTCTTTTTGTTGTAATAAGTAGTTATCTCTCTCCCTCTGTTTTAGTCTTTTAAAGGCTTGACAGAATGTTTAGGCCAAGCCCATCCATCCAAATATTGAAATCTTTCATCAAAATTTTTTTTTTTTGGTAAACTGGAATTCATTAAACAAAGACAAACCAAGCACATCTCTTTGCCAAGCCTCACACACCGAGGGAGGAAGAGAGTGCACATTACAGGAAAGCGAGGAGTGAAGAGAGTAAGCGATACTAGCAAGCGTATGAGCTACTGTATTGGCCTCTCTCTTAACCCATGAAAAACAGCAAAACAAAAAACAAGTAGCTAAACTATTTACATCAGAACGGATCAATCTTCCAGCTTGGGTAATCAACAATTGACTCCTCAAGTAAAAATGTTAGAGGCCTATAAAGTAACTATGTTACTAATGCCCTTGTAGAGGGAAACAATATTTTACCATGGTGCCAAAAATATTCTTTACCACTGCATAATTAATACTACAAGGACTAAATTATTTACTTTCATGAATTTACAAATTAAACATGATCGCTAAGAATCATGAATTTTCAACCGTCCTGCATTATTGATTAAAGCCTATAACTCATCTGGTGTAGCCGGGTAGGTCATATTCATACTTTATGTTTAATTGCTATGATACAAGAGAGAGATGAACTAAAAGAAATGCATGCATCTCATCCCTATTTTCCTTTAATAGGGAACATTCTCATGGATATTTGATGGCCTTGACAATTTTAAGCTAAGATGGAAAAATCAAACGTTTAAGCACCAAAAAACAGAAAGAAGCAGAAGTTTTTATAATGGAATAAATGCAAATAGCTTGAAAGTGATTTACAATTTATTGATGGGTCAGATTGAAGTTAGAAAGAAGCACAAGTACTTAAGTTATTAATAAATAAATGGTTGTTGAAGTAATAAAAGATGTTGATTGTAATGGGAGGCACACAAAGGGAGAAGAATTAAAATGCCCACAACCCTTTAATCTTTGGTGTGTCTGAGCCCAGTGAAACATGACACACACAACACTCTATTAGGCTTCTTTTCTTCTTCTTTTCCTCTTCTGGAACACATGTGCTGCTTTAATACATTAATAGTTATAACTTATAACAAGATTTGAGGGGTAGTCAAGTTTGGAATTGGTGACTCATTGGCCTACACCGTTGTGCTACCCTTTTAACTATAAAATAATAGGTCAAAATATTGGTTTTGTCCCTAAACTAAATACGAGTTTCGTTTTTCATCCCCGAACTTTGAATGAACTTCTTCATGTGTAAAAATGAACTTTTTCAAAGTTCAGGGACAAAAACGAAAATCATGTATAATTTAAGGACGAAAATAATAGTTTAACCAAAATAATATAATTAATATAGAAAAGGAAATTGACAATATAAGGAAAGAAAGAACTTTTTCCATTATGGAAGTAGTAGTAGATCATGAAATATTCAATAACAATACTGAGAGATTCACTTGCAAGTGTGGGCTTTGAAGTTCAACCCATGTAGTAAAGAAAATATTGTTTTTTATAATCCATATCATCATATAATCTAGGCCAAAATATTGTTTTTATCCTTAAACTATACATGAGTTTCGTTTTTTGTCCCTGAACCTTGAAGAGTTCGTTTTTCATCTTTGAACTTTAAAAAATGTTTCATTTTTACACATGAATTTTGTAATTTCGTCCTTGGACTTTTTTATGAAATGATGAAATTCATGTGTAAAAATAAATTTTTTCAAAGTTCAGAAATGAAAAACGAACTTTTCAAAGTTCAGGGATGAAAAGCGAAACTCATGTATAGTTTAGGAATGAAAACAATAGTTTAACTTATAATCTATATGAAACTCATGTATAGTTTAGGAATGAAAACAATAGTTTAACTTATAATCTATATTGATAGTAGGTGATTATTTATAATATTTGTTGTGGTGACTATAAAACAAAGCTTCCCAAAATGTTTAAGAACAGATCATGTGGTGTGATTTGATCCAGAATCTTGGTTGCACCCTCCCTTGGTATGTGGGATATATGTTTACAACTCATTGGCCACTAAAATAGGCAAGATGGGCTACCCACTTTAATAATGGGCCCCCAACTCAGAGTCCAAACCATTCTTTTCTCTAAAAATTAACTTTTATCTCACTCTCTCTCTCTCTCTCATTAGCTGAAACTCTGAAACTCTCTCTCTCTCTCTGCCAAAACCCTGAATTGTCTCGCTGCGTCACTCACTCCGAGCCTTAACCTCTCTCGCTTAGGTGAGTTCTCTGCTCTGTCTCTCTCTATATTTGTTTTGTTTAGTAATTTTTGGTTCACATATGACATTGACTGTAGATCTGTCTAGGGTTTATTGCTTTCAGCTTCAATAAATTTCAATATTTTAGAATAACAATCATTAGCTCAATTTAGTTCAACTTGTCTGATTTTTATGTTTTCTCTACTTAATGCTAACTTTTTAATTGTTGAGAAATTGGAGTAAAACATTATTAATTGTTTTTCGAACCCATGTATGAATATGTGGCTTCAATAGAATAGCCAATGAGCTCTAGCTCAAGCGGAACTTATATATTTGTTTTAAGCTGAAGGAGGCCCGTCAGGGATGAATGCCTCTGCATTACCTGACAACTGGTTCTGGCGGGTGGGGCCAATTGCCTGTAGGTTTTACGGTCTAGAGGCGAGTCCAAAGGGCTCTTCTTTAGAAAGGCTCTTTATCAAAAGAAAAAAAAAAATTATCAATATCAATAGGTCTCTAGTCTCTAATAAGTAATACCCATTTCAAATCCAGCCCAATTTCATGTTGGCAAGCACAGTATGAGAGGTTTTGAGCTCAAAATTAAAATCCACAATTCTCAGTTTTCTTTGCCATGCAATTTGTTGATACAGGGTTTTGGCTGTTTTTGAAGCTAAGTTTTTTTTTATTATTATCAGAATATATAATGATATGTTTGAGTTATTTATGTTGTAAATAATTTATCCCTTTGAAGCTATTGCTGTTTTAATGGAGGGAGGAGACACCGTGTTAGAAGCCATCTATGAAGAGGATAACTTAGAAGACATTGATGATGTTGAGATGCTTGATGTTGAAGAAGGAGAGTTGGTGGAACCCAACTCACACAATGAAAAGGGACAAAGCAGTGGTGGAGACATCAATTTAGAAGAAACTCAAGGGTCTCAAATTAGAAATCGTAGGCCTCGGGCCAAAAAGAAGAAGAATAAAAAAAAGAAGAGTGGCTCAGGCCCAGTTACCAACATAAACAGGTAATAATCTTTTGCTACCTTTGTTATATTTGTTTAGTGTTTTCAAGACAACTAAAGAAAACTAACTTCTTAAGATTTAGGAATGAAAAACGAAATTCATGCAAACTTTAGGGACTAACACAATATTTTAGCCTTAATTATTGTGTCCATTCAATTTAGAAGGATTTAGGAGCTCATTCTTTCGTCCTGAAATTTCTTAATTTCTGTCCTTTGCAGGTTTGTGTTAGATACGTGTAGGCATCTGAGAGAGAGGAAATCATACATGGTATATACTGCTGTAGGTTGTTTGGGAGTTTCTGCATTAAGTGATCTCGTCAAAGAGGTAATATACCCTTTCATGCAATCTAGTGTTGTATTCTCAGGAAAAGTATAATATTTCCATTATAATAAGCAGCCAATTGGTTTCTCTGAAATGAAATGGTTTGTCTTCAAGGTTAATTACTGTTTGTTAATTTTTGCCATGGTATATGCACTATGGAATTATTTTGTGCTGCTTTCAATGTCTTCTGCAAATCTTGAGTGTGGGTCCCCATTTTATTATATTCCTTTTCTGGCATTTTCGTTCCTTGCAACCTTCTTCGCTTATCTGTATGATTTTTATATCCATTCTCTTCTGCCTCCTTGAAGACCGCTGGGCTTGTGGCTTCTGTAGTCCTGACCTTGTAATTGTTATTGGGTGAACGGTCTCTGGACTTGAGCTGCTTTGTGGATACCCTAAAGTTCATTTTACTTCTTGAGCCATCTGCCTCTTCTTCCGGTGCACCTTTAGATTATAATTTTAAGGGGAAAATAAATCCTTTGGTTTGGAGTGGACGGATTTGATTTGCTTGCTTCTTGTGAGGAAAGGTGAGAATTTTGGTTGTGCTTGAATTTGGACCGGCCTAGGGCTGAAAATGCTTGGCCACTCTATTTAAGACCATACAGCATTTCTTAGTTTCTGATGCTCAATAATGTTTCCCTACCCTTGCAGATTTCTCTTGCAGAAGCCATTTTGCTTCTTTCAGTCAGTGCTCTGAGCTGTGATGTCTTCTGGCTGAACCACTTCGTGATTTGCTGTTTGTGTAGGTTGATATCATTTTTTTTTTCCTTGTAGTTTTATCAGTCAATATGCATGTAAAAAGTAATTTCACACAATAGGATTAAAACATTTGAGATACTCTTTTTGATCGAGAAAGTGTGTCAACCATGTTTGCGAATCAGAAAATTCTAAAACGAACCCAAAGATTTGTTTTTAATTAACATATTATAGACTAATTTGGAAGATCAACATTTTTTGATCGAGAACACATGTCAATCATGAATCATGATTGCTAATCACTGATTCATAAATTTCTCAAGTGAAAAGAAAGATTTGTCTTTTAAATCTATTTTAGACTGTTCATTTGGAAGATTTTTTCTTTTCTTTTTTTGCTGATAATGTGGCCGTACTATAACATATTGTGTATTTATCCTTTATGCTGGTAATTCATTTGAGTGTTTTCTTTTTCCCTTCTCATTTGTTCATTATATACATTCCTTTGAATCTTCTGCAATGTGATTGTACTAATCTGTTTAGCAGAAGTGAGGTCTAGATAGACCATTGACTTAGAGAAAAAGATCCTTACAAACAGATTTAGGGTTTTATCAGAAGTGTTTTTGTTTAAGCCTAGTTATGTATATAAGCTGCATAGGAGTATGTATTACGTTATACACATTAAACGCTATGTCAGAGGGCATATCTCTATTGAAGTAAAGTTTCCCTAGGCAGTTGCCTAGGCCTAGGTGAACATCCACCATCAATTGAAACGTTGCCTAGCCTTGCTCAATGGTGTTTGGGCTATCATGATTGAGCTCTATGCAGGGACAGCTGACTGAACTTTTCTATAATTATCATATTCGACCTTGTTTACATTGTAGGAAGAGGTCATATCTCTATTGAAGTAAAGTTTCCCTAAAAATTAAATATATTATAAGTAGTATCTATGTGTTTGCGATACTGATATTTGAGAAAAGAGTCTAGTGACTATTAATATTGTTTCAGTCGTTCTCATTTACTTTCTCCCAGTAAATACCATTGTGCAGTTTGGATATCTATAATGATTGTGAGAGTTTCAGGTGGATGCGATTCAGTCTTGTGGAGGTCAGATGACTGCTGATGGCAGACGTTTTCGAAATGGTGGTGGCATATTATGGAATATCATCAAAACACGAGAACCAAAAGCCTACAAAGAGATAATGAAAAAAGTGAAGGAGTTTGAGGTTTGTAAATAATCTTTATTTATTTTATATATAGCTTGAACTGCCAAGTTGTAGCTTACGTGTTTCTTTTGCATTTTGTAGTTACATTCATGTGCACATATGTATTATATTCATGGTTTCATGTATGGCTGTGTTTGGTTGAAAAGGCGGGTCTTGGACAAGACTTCTTTATTAGCCGTGCTATCATGTTTGGAGCGATAAAAGATCGTTTCTTGTGGTAAAGCAAATTCCTTAAGACAACTGGGCATTAGAAATAAGAGAGCCTGGAACGGATATATTTCTGTTAATGCCTATGCTACCTGGAAAAATATATAAAATAAAAAAGGTGAAGCTTAAATTAACTGGTGGTTTGGAGCTCAAGACACAAATATTGATGCCCCAGTATAAAGAACTTTTAATCTGAAAAAGCAAACCTTTTCGCCTCAATCATATTTCAAGATGCCACTCCTTGAAGATTGGTTTTCTGTTCATACTCTCTCTCTCTCTCTCTCTTTGTGGGAGACAAAACTTGTCCACATCTCATACATTTAAGTCTATATACTTTTTAGTGTTTATCGGCTTATGTTACAATTGCATTCATACCCTTTTCCAAGGTCATATTAAGGCTGTTAAAAGTTCAACCGAAGAAACATAGGAGTCTAGCTGTCGGAAATGAAAGTGGGCAGAGTACTTTAATGTTTGTCTGAAATGGTTTGTTTACTCGGACCACTGGTTCGCTGTTAAGTGTTAACCCATCCCCCCCCCCCCCCCAAAAAAAAAAAATAAAACAAAAAAAAGAAAAGAAAAGTTTACTTTATTTTTTCATTTCTATTTGTAAATCAATGGTACTTTCTCCTCCCACAGGGTAGTTTGGGCTCAAAAAACCGACTGGACCTGTGTGTAACTTCCCAATTATAATTAAAATAAAAATTGTGATACAATTGCTTATGATCATTAATTCCTTTGCTTGGTGTATAAAGTTGCTATGCTTACTAATGGCCAAATGAATAGGAAAATGTTGCAGTGGACCTGTAGTTTATAGACTCTACCTTCAGCAACTTATTTTAAATTTTCCTTTGTTCTAAATAATTTGGTTATTTCATAACCTTCTTGCATTGGCAGCATTACATTATTCCTGAACTTAAAATTACAATATCATAACATCATTCATGATGATTTTTGAAGTGAATATAAAGTGTTTGCTAATTTTTTTTGAATCATTATGCAGAAGCAATTCAAGCAACCAAATATTAGACAAGGAGGAGAGCAAAAGCAAGAGGGCAATTCACCAGGAGCTACCCATTCATTTGTGGATAGTACTCCAGCCAGTTTTTCAGATGGTTCCCAGCTCACATCTCAGATGCAAGATGAGCAGACAAATACTGGTATCGAACGAGTGTCTGTTCATGATAGACTAAGGAGACCTGTCTCTTATGATGATGGCCTTCTCGGAGAAGACACAAAGGGTGATGCTGATGCAGCTTGATTTTTCAATCATAGGAAGTTTATATGGCTTGGTATTATAGGGGTTTCATTCACATATGAGGTGCAATGCAAAATGATTTTTGGATTTATGCATTAGACATGACAAAAATGTTGAACCCATTTCCATTTGGGTGGGATGGGGGATATTCGTTGAAGGCAACAGATTTTGTATTGATGATATTGGATTTTGTTTAAAAAGGAAAATTTCCAATAGAATCTTCATTTTTGACATATGGATATATTTTGACATATTATTCATCCTTATTTACTACCAACATTCTTGGATTTGATTCTTATGAGAGAGAGAGAGAGAGAGAGAGAGAGATGATTTGCTGGAGTTTTACAGTTAGCACAATTTCTTCCCTTCCCTCATTCTTTTAGCACGAAGAATAGCATATCCAACCACATAGTAATATCTTTCCAATTCAAGTACAAAAGATTTGAATCCTAAGCTTCTCAGTACTTTGAAAACTATATGATAGCCATTTATATATTATCTCAGACATGAAAGCTATGATGTCATTCATAAGGCAGGCAATTGATGCCAGCAAATAATATCAGATTCTTGTTTATTTGTGGAGTTGTCTAACTGAGCAATGTGTAATAGCACCCAACACCAACAATGAATTATAAACTTGAAAAAAAGCCAAGAGCCTTGTAGCTAAGGAGAATCAGGGTTCAAAACCCCTCACCCCAACTATCCAATTATCAAAATACATTAAAATTATATGCTTAAAAAATTGAGGACCCTTAAAAAGGGCAAGTCAATTCTACTTTCATCTTCGTTATCTGAAAGTAGGAAATCTTGTATTTACTGCCTGAAAACAACAATTCCACACAAAAATAGGTTAAACTGTGATAAGATGCTAACACTCTTTATATAGAAAAGTTTAAAGTTACGTTTTACCAATTAATTTTGGACACTCACACCACTAATTCTACTCTACTTGAATTGTATCAGGACCCCATGTTACATGTTAATATTGCAATGGGATGAGAAACATGCAACTAAAGTACCAAAAGACTTGTAGTGCAGAAGACAAAATGTAGCAAATATCTTACAAGCAATCCCAGAACACAAATGCAGACAAGTGATCCCCATTCGATAGCAGATCAACAAGTAGATTGCCTCCATTCAAAAATTCCATCTCCATAACTAATGTTTATGACATACAAATTTAGAACTTTTTTTCCACATCTTCAAGTTTGCAGTAAAAAAGGATGATACAATGAGCTCCAACATATTTTCTTCTTCCCTTTTCTAAAAAGTTGTTCTAATAGTTACCAAATCTGCTCCAATTCATCTAGCATCCCACATTATTCTTTTATTTTACACTTGACATCTATCCATACACACACACAAACACCAACTATATTATCACGCCCAATTTGGATTGATTTCGTTAAAAGAATGTGGTTCACTGTCTGAAGGATCTGGGTGAGTTGCATCAATGTAAATAATTTGTTGATTCGTGCATGTGAGGTGTTGATGGGATAGCAGCCGCTTGGACTCCTTGGGGGCCATTTCTTCCATGTTTGGCATGGTGGTCTGTTGTGGTGAGGGGGCACCTCCCTATTGGTATTGTTTGTGCCTGTACCTTGTATCTCTGGTAAGCGGTCCAAAGCGGATTTGAGTATTTCTTCGTTGAGGACGATTGTAAAAGGCCCGGATTTCATTAACAAAATGAGGTTCGACGGGATGAAATCCATAATGAACCTGGAATTGATTTTGGATACGGAGACGTTGATGGTGGAGAAGCTGCTTAACATCCTCCATGAGATAAGTGCATTGTGCATGAGTGTGACCAATGAGACCACATTTTGTGCAGACTTTATGCACACGTTCATATCGGCATTGTATCCAGATACGATCTCCATTATCTAAACGTAGCATGAAACCAACAAGCAGAGGCATCCATGGGTCCATTCGAACTTTGATACGCATGAAGCAGATATTTCGAGGAATGTTTGCATCCCAATCGATCCTTTCATAGATACCCATCATTTGCCCCATTTGCATGGCAAGCTCTAGGTATTGATACTTCAGGGGTAGTCTGTGCAACTGGACTCAAAGTGACACAAAGTTGAGCTGGAGACCATTAATGACATCTTTCTGTAACTAATAGTGCTCTGTTGACAGCCCATGGTCCTTCTCCGCAAATATATAGTAAGTCCACAAGGACATCAAAGTGAAGGATGAAGAAGTATGAATCTCTGCCAATAACCATGACTCGGCCTCGGATGTGCCATGCAACATCTATGAGGTTTTGGAGGTGGTTCACAGAGAACTTTCGGTAGTCCAACAGGAAGGCGATAGCACACATGTTCCAATAATCTCTCTGGATGGAGAGATCTTCCGAGTTGGCTCTGATTGTTGGTCCATAGCGAGCTAAGGGAGCATGCAAATCAAGTTCGCTGCTAGAGGAGTCTTCCATATCAAGATCTCCGTCATATTCTTCTTCACTTGCAACAAAATCACTACTATCCATCCAACAAAATTCTCATTCATGAATACGGGTATCCATTGCGAAGGAAGATCATGCATGCAACAGAAAATAGTGAAGTATTAGAGAATGGGGTGCATGCAGAAGGGAAAGGAACAAGGGGTTAAATAGATAGAGACAAACTGGAGATATGGTGGGGTGGGGGGTATAGAAAGTTCTAAAGAAAAAATGGGGGGAGGGGAATGAAGGTGTAAAGGCGTGTTAAATGAAGTAGAGAGCAAAAGGTGTACAATGCAAATGATTAGGGAAAGTGAGTGGAGCAAAAAGTGTACAGTGGGAGAAGAAGAAAGGAGTGACGGTTAGAAGTCTCATGCCTGTGAAAGGTTAGTACGCAATAGGTCTGATAGTCATATTCTAATAAGGGTTGGGGTACCTGCACCCTGTTTATGTGAGCATTCTCAAGATTTTAAAAATAACAATTTGACAATCATATTATAATTTATTTGAGAGAATTAAAGATATCTAATCAAATAGGGAAACGATCCCGCATAGCTTTAGTAACCAAAAGGATTTGCTGTTTATATGTGGCAGCATTGTTTAATAGTTTGTCAAGCCCAGTAACGCGGGCTTGTGACCCAACGTGGGGGCATTAAAGTGGGTTGAAAAGTTGAGTAGCAGACCTCTATTACGGAATTTGGGCTTTGTGTGGGCAGGCCCTTACCAGCTCTTTCATCAGCAGAATGGACTCGTGGTGTCCTCTTCAGTGGGACACAAGCTGGTACACCCCTAAGGTCCCAATTCTGAATAGGCCTCTCCCAACTCGACTTCCACTTTTTGTCGAGTATTGGGCTTTATGCCTAAAGCATACTACACGCTCCTACCTACGTCGCTGGCTTACCAGAGCAGCGGAATGGACTCGTGGTGTCCTCTTCGGTGGGACACGAGCTGGTACACCCCTAAGGCCCCAAATTCCGAATAGGCCTCTCCCAACTCAACTTCTACTTTTTGTCAAAAAGGAATATGCATCTACCCCAATATGTAATGAATCCAACAGCAACTCAAACAACCAATGTCTATTTGCATCAGCATTTCTTAAAAACTGGGGATTGTATATTTAAATCTAATTGGAAGTGATGCCAAAAAAAAAACAAAAATCATTGTAGAAAGGCTAGCATATGTAAAAAGGCATTTTTTTAAAAGTGTATATATTATATACAAGTAAATAGCATGTGTCATAACCCTATTTTTACCCCCGGGATTTCCTCGGGTGTTGGCACGCAAAATTGATAAATTAACTTTTTAAAATTCCATCTACACTATCCAATTATGAACCATATGATATCAAACCCATGTTTATAAAAAATATAAAAAAAACAGCACCTAGCTGGGGGCTTTTAAGGGTTTTCCTTTTTTGGTAAGGAATAATTAGTTAATTACCTATTTTCTTGACTCGAATGGAACTAAGTTTAAAGAATTTAAGACCAAGTAGAGAAAAGGAAGGGTATAAAAGAGTAGGCATTTGTAAAAATCTGAAAACATTTTTTGCGCACACCCACTTTCCCTTTTTGCCATGGGTAGTAAGCAGCGCTTCAAGAAGCTTGCCGTGGGTAGCAAGAAAGGTAGTATGATTTTTTATTCTCTACCTTGTTCTTGATTACCTGATTCTTGATTCTATCTCATGCATTTGTTGAGATTTGCATGGAACAAACATAATAAATATATAGTGATAAGTTTAGAAATTCCAAGATTAAGCTATGTTAAAACTTCACTGATGCCAGAATCAAGAAATGATATTGGAACTAGATATTAAAATCGATGAGAATATAGTTAGGATCATAGTGTATGTGAAAGTATGTAATCTAGAAGCTCTATTTAAAATTTAGGTCATAATGAGGTTTTCAAAGAATTTCTTTCTTGGTGTCTTTACTTAATCTTTCAATAATATCCAATGATCTCATGTTGATTTTAAACGTTTGTCAAGCAGCATAAAAAATCTAATTAGGTTTGCATTCCTGACCTTCAGGGATAAGAGTAATATGTAATAGCACCCAACACCAACAATGAATTATAACTTAAAAAAAAAAAAAAAAAGCCAAGAGCCTTGTAGCTAAGGAGAATCAGGGTTCAAAACCCCTCACCCCAACTATCCAATTATCAAAATACATTAAAATTATATGCTTAAAAAATTGAGAACCCTTTAAAAGGGCAAGTCAATTCAACTTTCAACTTCGCTGCCTGAAAGTAGACAATCTTGTTACATGTTTATCCCCGGGATTTCCTCGGGTGTTGGCACGCAAAATGGATAAACTAACTTTTTAAAATTCCATCTACACTATCCAATTGTAAACCATATGATATCAAACCCATGTTTATAAAAAATAAAAATAAAAAAACAGCACCTAGCTGGGGCTTTTAAGGGTTTTCCTTTTTTGGTAAGGAATAATTAGTTAATTACCTATTTTCTTGACTCGAATGGAACTAAGTTTAAAGAATTTAAGACCAAGTAGAGAAAAGGAAGGGTATAAAAGAGTAGGCATTTGTAAAAATCTGAAAACATTTTTTGCGCACACCCACTTTCCCTTTTTGCCGTGGGTAGTAAGCAGCGCTTCAAGAAGCTTGCCGTGGGTAGCAAGAAAGGTAGTATGATTTTTTATTCTCTACCTTGTTCTTGATTACCTGATTCTTGATTCTATCTCATGCATTTGTTGAGATTTGCATGGAACAAACATAATAAATATATAGTGATAAGTTCAGAAATTCCAAGATTAAGCTATGTTAAAACTTCACTGATGCCAGAATCAAGAAATGATATTGGAACTAGATATTAAAATCGATGAGAAT
Source organism: Fagus sylvatica (assembly GCA_907173295.1). Lineage (NCBI taxonomy): Eukaryota > Viridiplantae > Streptophyta > Magnoliopsida > Fagales > Fagaceae > Fagus > Fagus sylvatica. The sequence continues at coordinate 70,442,569 of OU015761.1, forward strand.
ATAGTTAGGATCATAGTGTATGTGAAAGTATGTAATCTTCATGAGGTTTTCAAAGAGTTTCTTTCTTGGTGTCTTTACTTAATCTTTCAATAATATCCAATGATCTCATGTTGATTTTAAACGTTTGTCAGGCAGCATAAAAAATCTAATTAGGTTTGCATTCCTGACCTTCAGGGATAAGAGTAATATGTAATAGCACCCAACACCAACAATGAATTATAGACTTAAAAAAAAAAAAAAAAAAAACTGCCAATCCATTGTTTGAACTGTGACATGATGGTGACACTCTCTATATAGAAAAGTTTAAAGTTAAGTTTTACCAATAAATTTAGGACACTCACACCACTAATTCTACACTAGAATTGTATCAGGGCCCCATGTTACATGTTAATATTGTAATGGGATGAGAAAGATGCAACTAAAGTACCAAAAGACTTGTAGTGCAGAAGACAAAATGTAGCAAATATCTTGCAAACAATCCCAAAACATAAATGCAGACAAGTGATCCCCATTCGGTAGTAGATCAACAAGTAAATTGCCTCCATTCATGCCATCTCCATAACTAACGTTTATGACATACAAATTTAGAACTTTTTTTTTTCCACATCTTCAAGTTTGCAGTAAAAAAAAAAAGATGATACAGTGAGCTAAAACATATTTTCTTCTTCCCTTTTCTAAAAAGTTGTTTTAGCAGGTACCAAATCTGCTCCAATTGATCTAGCATCCTACATTATTCTTTTATTTTACACTTGACCTCTATCCATCCACACACACACACACAACACACATCTATCCATTTACACACACACACAAACACCAATTATACTATCATGCCCAATCTAAGATCAAGGTTTTTATAGAAGTTCCATGGACTTAGACACGAGTAAACCCCAAATAAATTATCTAACAGTTGGTGCTGATGGTAGATGAAAATTCTCACCTAAGAAAACTAAGATTGTCATAGCTACTATGCTTTGCTCGGGCAACCAATGGCTGGGGTAAAAGTGAATAGAAGTTCTCCATCGATGAAGGATCATTTGGAAGTATCTGAAAGTGACAACTTGAACAGCATACAGTGCCCAAACTATCAGAGCTTGTTTGGAAACTCCCAAGATTGCTCAATCTTAGTGAGTCAGATTTGTTGTGTGGGCTATTGCAGATAAGACAAAATAACTCTGAGGATATTGACTCATTTGGATTTAGATTATATCTCTTTTGACACCTTCGGATTGCCAAAAGGATGATAGAGTCATCATTCTCTAGAATCCTGTTGAAATGAAATGGAGTAAGCTTTCCAGCTATTATGACAATCTTGCACTCACGGGAAGGATTTTCTTCCTGGAAAAAGAGTTACATAAAATTTTTCTAATTAGGTTTCTATTGGGAAAAATAAAAAAATAAATAAAATCATTGTAGAAAGGCTAGCATATGTATATTTCTAACAGGCTCAAAAAAGCCCTTTTTATTTTTATTTTTATTTTTTTTAAGGTGTATATATAATTATATACAAGTAAATAGCATGTAACTTCAGTAATTGCATCTATTCCAACCTCTAAAACCAACCTTTCAATATCTACTTTTATAATCACATCCACAGATACATTTGAACAAGTCACATACTCTTTTTATAAGTCCAAAGGCAGCATTGGACTGTTTTTTTCATAAGGCAATTAAAGATTTTTATTGAAAATCCCCATGTACACAAAAAGCTACAAAGTCTTCATACACAAACTAAAAATTCCCCAAAGTAGAAAAGGAGTGAATGTACACATCCTCTCAGATGAACAACACAGTCAAGTACTAGTCTAAGGCATTCCCAACCCATTTGGGTTGTATTCTCTACAAATAAAAAGCATTTTTTCTATTTTACAACTCATCACCTCCCATCCCATTCTCTACTTTACAAAATATCTTATTAAAATAATATTATAATTTTTTTTAGAAAAACTTTTTTTTTTTTAATCAAACCCATTGGTTCTCCCCGACAACCACCCTCACCGCCCCAGGCCAGAACGGCAACCCCAGCAGGCCGATACACAAAGCCCAATCAACAACCCGATTGGCCAGCACAGGAGGCACCGCCACCACAGGAGGCACCACCACCACAAAATCCAAACCCATAACCACCATCGGGCCCACGCCGACACCTATATCCACAGCCCAACCCACGCCGGCAACCACAACCTCCACCACACCTCACGCCAGCAACCACAACCTCCACCAACCTCACGCCGGCAACCACAACCACAACCACAACCCGAACCCAACCACAACCCATCAATACCCATGGCCACCGAACCCCGAAACCCATGGCCAAAACTTCAGGGAAAACCCATGGCCACCGAAATCTGGCTTTAAAACTCAAGAGCCAACCGAAACATGCCGTTGCCGTTGATGAGGAGGCCCAACAACCCAATCGGAGAGAGCAAATTTTTTAGGAGAAAGAGTTCGATGAGAGAGCAGAGAGCTGAGAGAGAAAAGCAACAATAAAATGATTAAAAAATTGTTTACACAACGCTACAGAACGTGTATTTTTACACGTTACTGTAGCGTTGTGTAAAAAAAAACTCTATTCTACATGTTCCGCTGGGACGCGTTTTTGGGGTTTTTTTGCTCAGTAGCATCTATTTTAACAAAAATTGCTTACTTCAACTCTGCTGCGAAGTCTAACACTCTAACAGATATTTTAAAAGAAATAAGAGACATGCAAGCCCTAGTGTCTACATGCAATAGTGTTACAAATGATGATACCGAGCCATTGATGCTAGAACAAAGACCTTTAAGCAACTCCACAGTTTTTAAATTGTCCTATCAAGATGAGATGAGAATCATCAATCAGTAAGAAATTACATAAATGTTGTTACTTGCCATCTGTGTTCGGGTTTAAAAGTTGAACCCATTTCCATTTGGAGGCAACAGATTTTGTATTGATGATATTGGATTTTGTTTAAAAAAGAAAATTTCTAATAGAATCTACATTTTTGTGATATATTCTTTACTTACATGCAATTTGGTCATCTTTCTAAATGTCAAATAGTAATCTTGTTGTATTAGAATTGCTCAAAATTGAGTTATTACAAGAAATACCAATCAATACCAATTGAGCTTAAAACACAATAATTATTTCAGCTCACTACAGATTTCACTCTCACGGTTCTCTTCAATCTGCTTAGTGGTCTTCTTCTTTTCCAACTTGGGCCTGGGTTTAATGGGCTTGATCAAGTATTGGGCCTGCGACCTCACCATCTCTTTCAAAACCTGAAGCAATTTGGTTTGAATGTAAAGCCCATTGGGCTCAATAACCCTAAGAGTCCTAGCCACAGCTTCCATGGTAGAGACGCAGCCACCAAAGGGCTCCTTCCTCAGAATCAACTCCGATTCGGAATCGTATATACTCCCACCGTCCACGCTCTCGTCGTACCCTTCCAAACAGACCCTCGTCGCGAACCTCGACAGGTATCCCTCGCTCGCCTTCACCATTTCCCTCGCGTGCTTCCACGTCGCGTCGAAAACGATAACGACGGCGTTTTGGTTTTGGTTTTGGTTTTGGTTTTGGGAATGATGGGATAGCGTGACTGCGGGTGAGGAAGGGGATGGGAGGGAAGAGGTAGATGGCGGAAGGGTATTGGTCGAGGAGATCCGGTGAGAGTCCAGGGCGGAGGCGGCGGGTGACGATGGTGGTTGAGTTGAGGAGGCATTTGGTGAGGATTGGAACCGTGGAGAGCTTGTGTTGGGCTTCGTGTGGGTGCTGGATGATTACGATTTGGGCCTTTGTTGGGATGGGCTGGGCCGGGAGTGTTTCGCAGAGGCAGACTGGGTTGGGCCGACTGCAATTTGAGCAAATGGGCCGCCGTGCTGGTTCGGGTTCGGCGGTTGTGGTTGAGGAGGAGAGGTGGTTGGTGGAGTTCTCTTTTCCTGGCTCCATTGGCGGTCTATTGCTTTATTGCTTTGTTTTAGCTTCTTATACTTCATGGCGTTTTAAGATTTTGTAAATAGGGTGAAAACGACATGTCGTCGTTGATATAATTCTTATCCAGATTGAACATTTTTCAATCCATGACATTGATGCTTGATTGCTTGCAATGACCATTCACATTTATTTTAAGGATTTTTATAAAGATTATGCTTGAACTTTGATGTGAGATCCAATTTGGTTCATAAACTTTCAATTTGAACAAATAACTTTTTAGATATTTGGTTTATAATAAGGAAAATGCTAAAGCTACTATAATTTTTAAGGAGAAAGGAGAAGGAGGCCTAGAATATATATTATAAACTAAAGCTACTATCATTTCTACTACAAAAGCCATATTTATTTTTTAAAAGAAAGGGGCCAAGTATAAATATTTTGAGCCTAAATTTTAAATTTATATATATACTACTTGCTTTTTCTTTTTTAAATAACTGGTGAGGGCCATAAACCCTATCAGACCCTTGCTAATTTTGTCCCTACCTAGCACTACTCTTATGATAAATCAAATTAAGGAATCACTTTTGAGGTTTTGCAAAATGACATCTTGTCACTTCTCTTTAAAAAAAAAAAAATGATATTTTGTCCCCCAATCTTTTTAAGAATAAGGGGAGGAGTTTCATGTTTCTAACAAAGGTGAGGGGGGTAGAGTGTCATTTTATAAAATAGGAGGGACAGAATGTCATTTTACAAAATCTTAAGGATGGTTCTTATGAGTGGCCATATAATAAGTTGAATGAAGATTACTATTATGATATGATTAAAAAAAAAAAAGGATTACTCTTATGATAAATCAAACAAGTCATGTGAATGTGAATTACGTTCCGACGGATATAAGTTGATTGCCATTTATTGCAATAGCGGAATTTAAGGAAACGATTCCTCATCAGTAACAGTTAGAAAAAATTGAAAACTCGTGACACAAGATACACAAAAGAATCTCTTAAAAAAGAAATATGACTCGACCTTTTAGAAGAAAAGTTTTGATCTCTGACTTAAGCATCAAAGAACTTGATCCAATCAGGCATTTTCTCGTGCATCAACATTTTTTAATCCATGACATGGTGGTTTGACCATTCCCATTCACATTCTTTTGGTTATAATTTTAATGTTTATGGGGTTATTGATCAAATCAAACAGTCTAAGAACTAAATTGACATTCATGTCAAAGTTCAAAAGTGATATTTCTTAAAAAAGAAAAAGAGTGATATTTAAAAAATAAAAAATAAAACATAATATTTTAATCAAGTGATTTATCAAGTCATTTATAAAAGCCACATAACTATATGGTCATGTAATATGTACTAGGTCGAAGGAATTTTAATAATCTATACTATATTGTAAAATCGAAACCTTTTTTACTTTTGGTTAATTAATATTGCCACATAAGACATAAGTTTTTAATAATTATCACAATTTTACACCTCATTATTTTAATATATATTTTCCTTAATAATTATAAATATATTATATATATACAAACACAATCATAATAAATGTCTAATACTAGAATTATATTCTATATAAATAATAATAATAATTTTTTAATAATTATCATAATTTAAATTTTCATATTTAGATAAAAAATAAAAGAGAGAAAAAGTCATATTATTAAAACTTTTCTTATAAATTACACAGATTACCGAGAAGTGTAATTAAATTCACAGTTAGTTGATTATTTATATGGTCTTTGTCTCTGTCTCAGTCTGTATGATACAAAAAAGAAAGCTTTTTTATTAGCCCTTCTTAAGATTCCGTAAACAACAACAATGGCGACCTCGACCGCAAACTCAAAGTCCCAGCTAGGCCTAAAAACTATGGAAATTTCTGAAATTTCTGACTTCGATCACACTCCTTATTACTGGTAAAATAATTACACCCCTTTCTCTCTCTCTCTCTCTCTCTCTCTCTGAATGACTCATACATCATTTACGGAATAATGAGTTTTCTTTGTGTTTTTCATATTTTGTATTGTTTTAGATCATTGTGTTTTATGTGTTATATGTGCAAAACATTGGGTGAATGGTGCCCAATTCTGATTAGGTACTGATTGTTTGTAATGGGACTGGAAATGGGAAAACCATGATCCAGGTTTTTCAATAGCGTAAAGCTCTCAAAAATGTCTAAACTATCACTGATATTAGAAATTAACCAACAGGGTAACAATATCAATTTATATGTGCTTACAACTCTTGGTAAATTCACAATTTTTTGCAACCAAACAAAAGAAAAATACAATCTTTACAATTTTGGTGCTACTTTATCATCATCTAAAACCATACATAGCATTAATCTCAAGCAGGAACATGTTCTTTCACTTCTCAAATTATAATTAGCTCACACTATTTCTTAAAATCTTTTTGTTTTTAAATGTAGCGAGGAGAATGTATACTTTCTGTGCAAGAAATTATGTGAAAGCAGAATAGCAGATGCTGAGGGAAAGGATCTTTTTGTTGTTTTCCTTTCGAATGAGAAGAAACAGGCATGTATCTTGATATGAATATACCCTTTATTGTTCCTATGAATATATGGTGGAATTGTATAATATTGTTTTTATTTTTTAAGGTGAGTTGGGACAAGTCCTTAATCATAAGTACGTCAAAGTTTATGTTATGGATCAACTTTTTATATAAAATTTTGTAGATCCCATTGTGGAATCAAAGGGCCAGCCATAGAGCAGATGGGGTTGTTCTCTGGGATTATCATGTCATCTGTGTTCAGGTGAGAGCTGAATCCTCTTTACTACAATATCAGTTGTTGCGATCTGGAAATCCATGTTTTTTTTTTGTTATAGGATGGTCGAATGGATTTAATTTTGCTCATACATGTTTATTTGTTTTAGCACTTTTCTCCTTACAACATTTAAAAATCACATTTGAACTTTTGTCGTTGGTTCTATCAATTTATATGTTTTCGCAAACAGAGAAGAAAAGAAAGCGACACTCCTCTCGTAGTGTGGGATTTAGATTCAAGTCTTCCGTTTCCTTCTCCTTTAAGCTCCTATGTGCCAGAAACTTTCCAGCCATCATTTCAGCTCTTTTCTGAGTATCAGAGGTGATGTATAGTTTGCTGCATTACTATTTTTTTCTTCTTTCACATCTTCTTGATGTGTATGTCAATGCATTATCTTTTTTTTTGCTGAAATATGTCAATGCATTATCATTGAAGAGTATCAGATGATATTGGTTTTTAATCTTAATCTTACCCAAAATTGTGTGCTGTACTGCACCCTTGCAGCATCCTGGTGAATATCTTATATTGTTTTGTCAAACCATATTTATATGTTGACCAATGAAGAACAATCTTAACACCCTAGTCCCTAGTATGAAATTATATGATTTCATTGCAAGAAATTGCTTCTTTTGGTTTCAGGTTTTACCGGATTGTGCATGCTCCAATATTTCTTCATGGCTTTGCTTCTGATAGAAGACACATGAAAGATTCTGTTGGGAACTGGACTGCTGAACCTCCTAAATATGAACCCATAGTTGCTGAAGGTAAAATGCTTGAAACTGTATAAAAATTTGTGAACATTAGGTTTGATTCATTCTCAATTCGATTTCAAATTTAGTTAGAGCTAATACAAATTCACCCAAATTTTGTTATGTATTGCCCATCTTGTGTTTATGGATTCAGTTGCTTAAAGTGCTGATTGATTTTCATGGTAGCAAATTTCTCTTTAAATTACGGTAAAAGATGTGAGAATAGAGAAAGCAACATTTTTTACATTGTCAAGCTAAGTTTTGACAAAAACTAAAGCTCAAAGAAGAAGATGAGCTTCTTAGATGTGTGGTATTTTTCCCCTCATTTCTTGAGTCATGTCCCTTCAATTTATCACATTATCTCAAGCCCAAGTTCTGGTATTTGTGGAATGAAATAATATGAATTGCTCATTTACTAAACCAAAAGGACAGAGAGTGTTAAAGTAAGCTAGTAAAGACATAAAAACATTTTTATATAATAATGCCCCAAAAATATAAAGAGAGATGTCAAAACTTGAAACTCAATGTGTCTGTCTTTTGGTGGAGAGAGAGAAAGAGATGGAGAGAGTTTGTTGTGAATGTCAGTGGTTAGAATTGACATCAGAGAGATGTGCTGTAGTAGATGTTTCTGAACAGATTGCTGCCAAATTCAGTGATGGAAATGGATGGGCTCTGGCATGGACCTGGAGTTCTATCCTTGAAGCTATTTGATAATATGGTAGAAACATGTGGTGTAATTAATCACTATTTTGATAGAGATATTAATTGTTTTCCTTAATAAGCAACCATTTAGTAAATATTATTTTCTCTCTCTCTCTCTCTCTCTCTCTCCCCCCCTGTTACTCAGTGATTATTTCTATATATTGTTGATGGTGTTACATTCAAGCTTGTTTATTTAGCTTGGGGTAAAATTGCCTAAGCTGTTGGATTCTTCCTGTTTTTGCCTGTGCAGACGGAGCTGTGCACAACTTGAATGAGTACAATGAAATCCATGCTGCAGATGTCATGACGAATGCTGGAGACTCGCTCAATGCGGTTTTTACCGAGAGACTCGGCGTGGTGATTAACGAAAGTCAGCTGGAGGAATTCTTCAAGCAAATTCCTTGATATTGTTGAATATCTTATCAGCTAGACCTCATTAAGTCATGCATTTTTATTTTTATTTTGTAAGTATATATGCAAAGTCAAATCACTTGCTGTGCCAGTTTTGCCAGTTTTGTGTTAGTTGATTTTGATTTTGTTGCTTTTTTTTTTTTTTTTTTTTTTAATTCTTTGTTTGATAGGTCTCATGCTTGGTTTTACTACTACTTCTTCTATTGGTCCTTTTATAGAGTGCTTGAATTTCTTCATATATATATATATAAATATATTTTTTTTTCTTATCAAAAAAATATGAAAGAAACTCAAGGACTCTATAACAGAACCAATAGAAGAAGTAGAAGTAAAATCCCAAGCACAAGACCTATCAAACAAAGAATTAACAAAACACTCAACAAGCTTGCTCACACAGCTGTCCAAGTCCTCAAAAGTCCACCGCTTGTGTTCCTGCCAAACCCTCCGCATAAAACAGAGGAACTAAATTCCAGACATCCAAGGAGTACTACCCAAACCAATTCCGCCAACCAAACAAAAGATCAACTACACGACCCGGAAGCACCTAGGAGACCCCGAATGAACAAAATACAAAACTCCACACCTCAGTTGCCACAAAACAATGCAATAAGAGATGATCCACCGTCTCCCCACTATACTTACACATGCAACACCACCCTGCCATACTTAACCCCTCCGCATGAGATTATCACAAGTCAGAATTCTACCCCAGACTGCAGTTCAGACAAAGAAGGAAACCCTCCGAGGAGCCTTGACACCCCTGTTAGCCTCAAGGTTTCAATAATTATTAATTGGCTAATTAATCCAAGGACATTCATGTAGTTTTGATGATAACCATGATTTTAAGTTGTTCATTAATGATATTTTCATATGAACTAATGATTTATGTTTTAAAACTTAATTTTGACTATTGATTTAATTGGACCAAGATGGCCAATTCAAATATCAAGCAAATACTTCTTTCAAAAAAAAATATCAAGCAAATACAAAGTTGACAAGTTGCAAATTCATTGAAGATCAAAGTCATCAAGACTCAAGACAAAGAAATCAAGCTCAAAGACAATGATCCGAGACATATGAGAAGTAAGAGTTAGGTTTTGTAAAGTTTATTAAGATTTGATCTTTAAGGCTCAATTTTAAAACCAACTTAAATTGATTTTCAAAATATTGACAAAGTCAATATTAATGGCTAGATATTTTTGATATTTAAACATAGCCATGTGAAGAAATCTCTACGATTGAAAAAAAATTTTGAAACAGAAAATTGTTTTCAAAACATTGACAAAGTCAATATTAATGGCTAGATATTTTTGATATTTAATGATAGCCATGTGAAGAACACAAATAAATCTCTAAGGTTGTGAAAAATTTGTGAAACAGAAAATTGTTTTCAAAACATTGACAAAGTCAATATTAATGGCTAGATATGTTTGATATTTAAAGATAGCCATGTGAAGAACACAAAGAAATCTCTACGGTTGGAAAAATTTTTGAAACAGAAAATTGTTTTCAAACCATTGACAAAGTCAATATTAATGGCTAGATATTTTTGATATTTAAACATAGCCATGTGATGAAATCAATTACGAATGAAAATTTTTTTTTTCTTAAGGTAGCCGACATATAAGAATTGTAAGAGCTTATTAAAGGTGATTGACAAGCTAGGTGGCTTGAATTAATTGCATGAATAACATGGGATAATAACCCATGAATTTCCAAAAGTCATACAAATTAGCTACTAGCAGATTTGGATATCTTTGGCTGAAAATTGTGCTGACAAAAAGCAGAAAAGTTTTTCAAAAGATTTCAAAGTCAATAAAAACAATTTGATTGATTGAATTAAGTATGTGTCCGTTGGAGAATCAAAGCTCTGCCAAAGACTTGCAGCAAAGTTTGGTGCAGAAAAGTTTATTTTAATGCAAAATATTTAAAGAGCAAAATATTTAACAGAGAAGAGAGCATACAAGAGAAATCAGAGAAAGAAAAGAAAATATCTTTTACATCAATCCATCCTTTCTCAAGCTTATATTTTCATATCATTCAAAATCTTTGATTGAAAATCAAATTCCTCTAAATACTCTTTGAGCCATATTGATCAAATCTTTGATAAATTATTAGAGTGAGCATATTGTGTACAACTACTCTTTGAGAGAGCCATATTTTGTACAACAATTCTTTGTTGAAATTATTGAGTGTTTTTGTTAGGGTTTTGGTATAAATCCTAAGTAGTGAAAAGGATTTTTCACTGGGTGGTTACTCTTCACCTTGTAAGGAAGATTTGTGGGTTTTGGTATAAATCCTAAGGAGTGAAAAGGATTTTTCACTTCGGTGGTTACTCTTCACCGTTGTAAGGAAGATTTGTAACGGTTTGATCTTCACCCGGAAAGAAGGATTGTCAAATAGTGGATTTGGGAATCCTCAAGAAGTGTTCTTGAGGCGGGGACGTAGGCGGGGAAGCCGAACCTCGATAACAATCATTGTGTTTGATTTTCTCTATCTCTATCTCTTACTTATTCAATTGCTTATATATGTTTGTGTTTGATTTCTATCATATCTATATTGCAATTGAATTGTGTTCTTAAATTTGTTTAATCAATTTTTGCTAATTGAAAATAATTTTCTAATTCCGCATTTAAATCGAAAAAGTTTGCCTCAACCTAAATCACCCCCCCTCTTAGGTTGATATTTGGGTAACAATTGGTATCAGAGCCAAGGCTCTACATATAGATTTAACAATCTTAGAGTTAAGATCATGGCAAACACATCTAGACCTCAAATGGTTGAAGGTCAATCTACAAATAGACCACCCTTGTTCAATAGTAGTGATTATAGTTATTGGAAAACTAGAATGACTACGTACATTAAAGCTCAAGATTATCTCATATGGAAAATCATTGTAAATGGTCCTCATGTTCCTACTAAAATAGTAGAAGAACAAGAAATACCCAAACAAGAAACTGAATGGGATGAAAATGATGTCAAACTCATTGAATTAAATTATAAAGCTATGAATTGTTTATATTGTGCGTTTGACTCAAAGGAATTTGATGAAATTTCAAGTTGTAATTCAGCTAAAGAAATTTGGGAAAGACTTGAAGCTACATATGAAGAAGCAAGTCAAGTTGAAGAATCAAAGATGAGCATGCTTGTTCATGATCACAAATTACCTCAAATAGAGAAAGATGAATGTACAAGCATTAGCCCTCAAGCATCCAACGATGAAGAAGATTCTACCGAAGCCTTTTGCTTAATGGCATATGAAGATGAGGTAACTTCTAAACTTCAATTCTTTAGAAGATGAATTCTTATAGCTATGATGAATTACAAAATGCTTTTGAAGAAGCTAGTTGAAGAATTTGAGAAGAATGTTTTCGAAAAATAAAGTTTTTCAAAAAGAAAGTCACATCTCTTTCAAACGAATTAGATGATTTCAAAAGCAAAAATGAAATTCTAGAAAAACAAATTATTTCTTTAAATGATAAAAATCTATCTTTAGAAAAAGAAATAATTAAGTTGAAAATTGAATCACAAAGCTTCATTGAGAAAATGAAAGCAAAAGATGTGGAAACATCATCACAAATAGCTTCATGATTCAAATCTCTTGGTAAATGAAAATAAAGAATTAAAACTCAAAGTTGAAAACTTAAATAAAATTTGTGACTAACTTTACAAATGGAAAGAAAAATTTGGATAATTTGTTAGGTAGTCAAAGATGTGTTTTTGACAAAGCGGGTATTGGATATAACCCTAAAATAAAAGAAAAACACTATCAAAAATTCTTTATTAAATGAAAAATTCTTGAAAATCTCCCATATGTAAACATTGTGGAAAATTAGGGCATAATATTCATACATGTCCCATGAAAAATATGATTTGGGTAGTCAAAGGAACTACTCCTCCAAAAGCTAACCCTAGTGGACCCAAGAAAATTTGGGTACCAAAGAAGGTTATTTGAAGTTGTTTTGTAGGTATGCTTGATATCCAATATCTACCAAAGATAAGTGGTTTCTCAATAAGTGGATGTTCAAGGCATATGACAGGTGACAAAAACAAGTTCACTTCTCTTACTCTAAAAGATGGAGGAAATGTCAAATTCGGTGATAACTCAAAAGGAAAGATCATCGGTATAGGTAATATTGGTAAAACACATTCTCTTGTTATTGAAGATGTTCTCTTGGTTGATGGTTTGAAACATAACTTGCTAAGTATTAGCCAATTGTGTGATAAAGGCTATAATGTAATATTTAAATCAATCATGTGCATTATAGTAAATGAAATTGATAATCAAGTTTTATTTGTGGCATTTAGAAATGAAAATGTCTACACTATTGATTCTTGATAATATGACTTCAAAAGAATCAATTTGCCTTGCTGCCATAAATGAAAATAGTTGGTTGTGGCATAGAAGATTAGGACATGTCAATATGGAATTACTCTCAAAATTGTCTAAACTTGATTTAGTAAAAGGCTTGCCGGTTACTAAATTTGTTAAAGATAAAATATGTGATGCATGTCAACTAGGTAAACAAACTAAGTCATCTTTTAAGAAAAAGAAAGTTATTTCTACTTCAAGACCTCTAGAATTATTGCATATGGATTTATTTGGTCCTATTAGAACCGCTAGCTTAAGTGGCAAATTGTATGCATTTGTAATTGTTGATGATTACTCTCGCTATACATGGGTATTATTTCTTGCTCACAAAAATGAAGCTCATAAAGCATTTGTTAAACATTGTAGAAGAATTCAAAATGAAAAAGGTTATACAATTAACAATGTTAGAAGTGATAGAGGTAGAGAATTTGATAATCAAGATATTGAACTATATTGTGATCAAAATGGTTTTGGACACAATTTCTCGGCACCTCGTACTCCTCAACAAAATGGAGTAGTAGAACGTAAAAATAGATCACTTCAAGAAATGTCTAGAACTATGCTTAATGAACATAATTTACCTCAATACTTTTGGGCTGAAGCTGTTAACACCGCTTGCTATGTTATAAATAGAACCATCATTAGAAACACTTTAAATAAAACTCCTTATGAACTATGGAATAATCGAAAACCTAACATTGGATATTTCAAAGTTTTTGGATGTAAGTGCTTTGTATTGAATGATAGAGATAATCTTGGTAAATTCGATGCTAAATCCGATGAAGGTATATTCCTTGGTTATTCTACAAATAGTAAAGCATATAGAGTGTTCAATAAACGAACTATGGTTGTTGATGAATCTATGCATGTTGTTTTTGATGAAACTAATCCATTCCATATAAAAAATAATTGTGATGATGAGCCAATTTCTCTTGAAAATAAAGCTAGTTCATCTAACCAAGTTGATTTAAGTGAAAAAGTCAAAGATCAAGTAGATGAACCAAAAGATGAAGAAAAAGCGCTTCCTCCAACCAACAATGAAGAATTACCAAAAAGCTGGAACGTAGTCCATAGTCATCCTAAAGAATTGATCATTGGTGAAATTGAACATGGAGTAAGCACAAGATCAAAGCTCAAGGACATCTGCAACAACATGGCGTTTCTCTCACAAATTGAACCAAAGAACATAAATGAAGCTATTGAAGATGAATCATGGATCTTGGCAATGCAAGAAGAGCTAAACCAATTTGAAAGAAACAAGGTATGGACTCTTGCACCTAGACCCAAGGACCACTCCGTCATTGGTACAAAATGGGTATTCCGAAACAAAAAGGATGAAGAAGGTATAATAGTAAGGAACAAAGCAAGGTTAGTCGCTCAAGGTTATAATCAAGAGGAAGGTATTGATTATGGAGAGACTTATGCTCCAGTTGCTAGATTAGAAGCTATACGCATGTTACTTGCTTTTGCATGTTTTAAAAATTTTAAATTATTTCAAATGGATGTCAAAAGTGCCTTTTTAAATGGTTTTATTGCCGAAGAAGTTTATGTAGAACAACCTCCTGGATTTGAAAATCATGAATTTCCAAACCACGTTTTTAAATTATCAAAAGCTTTATATGGTTTAAAACAAGCTCCAAGAGCTTGGTATGAACGACTAAGTGGTTTCCTTATTGAAAAGGGTTTTACACGTGGAAAACTTGACACAACATTATTTCTAATGTTTGATGGAAAAGACATGCTTATTGTGCAAATCTATGTTGATGATATTATATTTGGTTCTACTAATGAAAACTTGTGCAAAGAATTCTCTAAGACTATGCAGGATGAATTCGAAATGAGTATGATGGGTGAGCTAAAATTCTTTCTCGGACTTCAAATAAAGCAAACCGAAGATGGGATATTCTTAAATCAATCCAAATATGTCATAGACTTACTAAAAAGATTTGGATTGACAAATGCTAAAGCATATGGAACTCCCATGAGTCCTTCAACAAAGCTTGACAAAGATGAGAAAGGTAAACCGGTGGACGTTAAGCTATATCGAGGTATGATTGGTAGTTTACTTTATTTAACCGCAAGTAGACCCGATATAATGTTTAGTGTATGTCTTTGCGCCCGATTTCAATCTTGTCCTAAAGAATCACACTTAATTGCAGTCAAACGAATATTTCGATATTTGCTTGGAACCATTGATTTAGGATTATGGTACCCTAAGTCAAATTCATTTGACTTAATAAGCTACACGGATGCGGATTTTGCTGGTTGCAAAATTGATCGCAAAAGCACTAGTGGTACTTGTCACTTTCTAGGACACTCACTAGTATCATGGTTTAGTAAAAAGCAAAATTCTGTGGCCTTATCAACGGCGGAAGCCGAATATGTAGCGGCCGGTAGTTGTTGTGCTCAATCTCTCTACATAAAACAACAACTAGAGGATTTTAAAATTCTTTTTGATCATATTCCCATAAGGTGTGATAACACAAGTGCCATAAGTTTAAGTAAAAATCCTATCCAACACTCTCGCACAAAGCACATTGAAATTAGATACCATTTTATAAGAGATCATGTGCAAAAAGGGGACATTGAACTTGAATTTGTGAGCACCTGATAGTCAATGGGCGGATATTCTCACGAAACCTCTCATTGAAGAACGATTTTGCACAATTCGACGTGAAATAGGTATGGCTAGATACGTTGATATCAAATGAGTTTAAACTTATTATCTTTCTATATATACCTTAAGAATTGAATATAAAATGATTTTATGCATATCATGTTCATAAAATTGTTCATTTTATATCTTCCTAGTTATATTGTTTGAACATTAAATTATATGCCCAGTTCTATGTATATTTGCGTATATGTTCATGCATAAAATAAGAAATAAAACTCATCATTTAAACAAACTTGAGTTTATTAAAAAGAAAGCCACAAAGGAGAAGCCACAAAGGAGAAGCCACCACAAAAGGAAAAACCACTACACTTCCCACTACATTTATTTGGGGATAGAGCGAGAAGTCAATTCCTTCACCTCAGCTAGTAGCTTCTCGTACTGCTTCTGCAGCTTATTAGTGGTCTTGCTCTGCTCTGTGGACCGGATTACCAAATCATCGGCATAAGAATCCACGAGCGCCTTCAGCCTTTTGTTCTCCTCCTTGACCTCCCCTACTTTCTTCTTACTCTCCTTCAGCAACCTTTGTAAAATGGTGACTTGAGAACGCAGCGTTTTCACTTCCATATTCCTAACATGAAGACGACGTCCCATGTTAGAAACAGTGGCAGTACACTGAATCGTGAGTGCCAATGATTCATTTATTATTTGTGGGTCAGTCCTCCCAGCTAAAACCTTTGCATCCTCCGGAGTACAAAGACCGGCAGCTACTGCGGTGGCAGTCTCACCATTCAATATCACTGAATCAGTTACTGATACAGGGCCATTAATTGAAAGGAAGTAAGGACGCCAGACTTCTGGCATCACACTAGGCGTATCATTTAGATTAATTGTTTCTGGTTTGTTTTGAGAAGAAGAGGAAGCCATTCTAGAAAATCTAATAAGAGATTAAGCTAAGAGTTTGAAAATGATGAAGTTCATCGAAAATTAGTGTGTGTTAAATAAACCTCAGATTTTTGAACACCAGCCTGTACCTATCACCCGACTCCCGAGATTTTTCTTCAAAATTCAACGTTCAAATCTCGAGATTTAACGTATACGGAAATATCACTGACTCAGAACTCGATGCGTCGACAAAAATCTTTTTTCTGAAAAAGCAGATATTTTTTTTTCAAACTTCCTGATTTATCGGTGTCTATGGCGTGCGTAATTGGATAAGTCTGACACATAGCAAAATCTGAACCCTTCATTCACACTTACGACACGTAGCAAAATCTGAACCATTCATTCACACTTATGACACATAGCAAAATCTGAACCATTCATTCACACTTATGACACGTAGCAAAATCTGAACCATTCTTTCAAACAGCGCGTCTGTCCTATAAATTCGCTTCACCTCTCCACTACATACTCACACCTCTCAGATAATATTTTCTCTCATTCTTTAGATAACACTCTAAGAGGATGCAGCATCATTTAGAGATTCATAAAATCAAATACTTGATCTTCTCAGATAGAAGCAAAATTATTATTGATCAAGTTTCCACGAAGCAAGATTATTATTGATCATGCTTCTCGGTTGAAGTACCTCTCTCATACACCAGGTTGATGGGAAGATCTTTAGCATACACTCCAAATATATCTTCCTCATCCGAATCATCCCGTTCATACAACTGTTGATACACCTGAAGCTTTGTATGACAGAAGAGAGAGAGTACATAATATATGGGCTTCATCCCATGTCCTTTCCAGATTGCTTAAATCATCAGCATTTTAGGCATATGGCAAGGGACATCATATCCTTTCCTGAAGCATCTTCAACCGAACCCTCAATCCAACCAAACCCTCAATCCAACCAAACCACTAGGATGAAGAATCTTACAAATATGAATTTATTTGTTTTATTTCTTTGTACCAAATAGGAGAAATATGTTATATTAGTTAGTTGTTCTATGTTTGAACTAAATCAAAGGAGAAATAAATTTTTTTTGGTTGTTTAAAATGTTGAATGATGCTTGGAGATATTGAATATAATATTTATTTTTGATGATGCCAAGGGGGAGAAAGATATGACATTTTTGAATTATCATATCTATTGGTGAATTATCATATCTTGCAATAATTGGCAAAAATACGCATATATATTGATTGCTTGATAATACTTAAATGACAAATTGATCTATGCATAAAGATAGGGGGAGATTTAAAAATCTCTAATATAAAGATATGCATTATTTTAGGGGGAGCTTTTCAAGAAAAGCTTCAAAATCATAAATCGTATAAAAATATCATATCATATGTGTCATCATCAAAAAGGGGGAGATTGTTAGCCTCAAGGTTTCAATAATTATTAATTGGCTAATTAATCCAAGGACATTCATGTAGTTTTGATGATAACCATGATTTTAAGTTGTTCATTAATGATATTTTCATATGAACTAATGATTTATGTTTTAAAGCTTAATTTTGACTATTGATTTAATTGGACCAAGATGGCC
Organism: Fagus sylvatica; assembly: GCA_907173295.1. NCBI lineage: Eukaryota > Viridiplantae > Streptophyta > Magnoliopsida > Fagales > Fagaceae > Fagus > Fagus sylvatica. The sequence continues at coordinate 70,460,621 of OU015761.1, forward strand.
AATTCAAATATCAAGCAAATACAAAGTTGACAAGTTGCAAATTCATTGAAGATCAAAGTCATCAAGACTCAAGACAAAGAAATCAAGCTCAAAGACAATGATCCGAGACATATGAGAAGTAAGAGTTAGGTTTTGTAAAGTTTATTAAGATTTGATCTTTAAGGCTCAACTTTAAAACCAACTTAAATTGATTTTCAAAATATTGACAAAGTCAATATTAATGGCTAGATATTTTTGATATTTAAACATAGCCATGTGAAGAAATCTCTACGATTAAAAAAATTTTGAAACAGAAAATTGTTTTCAAAACATTGACAAAGTCAATATTAATGGCTAGATATTTTTGTATTTAATGATAGCCATGTGAAGAACACAAATAAATCTCTAAGGTTGTGAAAAATTTGTGAAACAGAAAATTGTTTTCAAAACATTGACAAAGTCAATATTAATGGCTAGATATGTTTGATATTTAAAGATAGCCATGTGAAGAACACAAAGAAATCTCTACGGTTGGAAAAATTTTTGAAACAGAAAATTGTTTTCAAACCATTGACAAAGTCAATATTAATGGCTAGATATTTTTGATATTTAAACATAGCCATGTGATGAAATCAATTACGAAAATTTTTTTTCTTAAGGTAGCCGACATATAAGAATTGTAAGAGCTTATTAAAGGTGATTGACAAGCTAGGTGGCTTGAATTAATTGCATGAATAACATGGGATAATAACCCATGAATTTCCAAAAGTCATACAAATTAGCTACTAGCAGATTTGGATATCAATTTGGCTGAAAATTGTGCTGACAAAAAGCAGAAAAGTTTTTCAAAAGATTTCAAAGTCAATAAAAAAATTTGATTGATTGAATTAAGTATGTGTCCGTTGGAGAATCAAAGCTCTGCCAAAGACTTGCAGCAAAGTTTGATGCAGAAAAGTAATGAATATAACTACCCGTTTATTCATTAAAAAGTCATGCAAAATATTTAACAGAGAAGAGAGCATACAAGAGAAATCAAAGATAGAAAAGATAACATCTTATACATCAATCCATCCTTTCTCAAGCTTATATTTTCATATCATTCAAAATCCTTGATTGAAAATCAAATTCCTCTAAACACTTCTTTGAGCCATATTGATCAAATCCTTTGATATACTATTAGAGTGAGCATATTGTGTACAATTACTCTTTGAGAGAGCCTTATCTTGTACAACAAATACTTTGTTGAAACCTATTGAGTGTTTTTGTTAGGGTTTTGGTATAAATCCTAAGTAGTGAAAAGGATTTTTCACTGGGTGGTTACTCTTCACCTTGTAAGGAAGATTTGTGGGTTTTGGTATAAATCCTAAGAGTGAAAAGGATTTTTCACTTGGTGGTTACTCTTCACCGTGTAAGGAAGATTTGTAACGGTTTTGATCTTCACCCGAAAGAAGATTGTCAAATTAGTGGATTTGGGAATCCTCAAGAAGTGTTCTTGAGGCGGGGACGTAGGCGGGGAAGCCGAACCTCGATAACAATCATTGTGTTTGATTTTCTCTATCTCTATCTCTTACTTATTCAATTGCTTATATATGTTTGTGTTTGATTTCTATCATATCTATATTGCAATTGAATTGTGTTCTTAAATTTGTTTAATCAATTTTTGCTAATTGAAAATAATTTTCTAATTCCGCATTTATATAGAAAAAGTTTGCCTCAACCTAAATCACCCCCCCTCTTAGGTTGATATTTGGGTAACAACCCCAAATACCTCTCCAGGGGAATATCACCCCTTGAGAACCATTCAAGGCCATATAGTAAGAACGGGTGTCAAAGACCCCACTCTTCTTCAATCCATCTCAAACCATCAGCACCCTCCCACGAGGAGAGCTTAAAAACTTGGAGGATGCCATATAATTTTCCAAATGAGTCGTTTTTTCAAAATTTATACTTAGTCACAACTTTAAGGCAATAGCACTTTGTTGGCCATGGAAAATCATGTGAAACTGTTGAAATTATCATGAAATGATTATCAGTGTCCTATACGGACATGCCAATTGACAATATATGACTATAAGCAGCAATGAGGAGAGTGATAGTATTCAGTTGCTGTGGGTCTCCTTTTGGTTCTCTGTTTTTCAATTTATCTATATTCTGGGTAATTAACTTTTAAATTTGGGTAACGTTGGCTCCATAAGAGATGTAATTGTTCTATGAAACTTGAAGTGAAAATTTGTGGAAGTTAGGAGAACGGAAACAGCGTATTAAATTGGATTGGATCTGGTATACAAGATTTTATGGGAATGAGTTGTGAAGTACCTGAAAATGCTGTTATGAAGTAAGCTCCCAATTTGGGAGCTGACTTTTGTGCAAATTGCATCACTCAAAAATATTTGCGAATTATAGTTATTGAACTTGACCTCTATGATGAAAATGGTAGATGGTAGATACATATCAGTTATGGATTGAGTAGATTGCTAGGATCAATACGACACTAATCATGTGCTGGAAGGGTGACTCTTGCCCTAGAAGCAACCTTAGGTTGTTATTTGTCAATTTGTTGTAGTCTTAGTCATTCGTTTACTATTGATGATGATGGAAAGGAGTAGGTGTAAATTTGAAGTTCTAATTGTTCTATCTGCATTTTGGCTATCTCATATAATTAGTTTCAAACTTTAGTTAGTTAAGATGTTTAAAATTTCCTAATCATGTTGTCTAATTATCTTCTATTTCTCTTTTCAGGCAAATGCCTACGATTTTTGATAGATATACTAGCACAGACGGATTTTTATTCCTTCAGGATGATACGATTCTTAATTACTGGAATCTGCTACAAGCAGACAGGACTAAACTGTGGATCGCGAATAAGGTAATATATCTTTAAATACTCCAATTTCCACCTTTTTTCCTAATATGAATATTTTGGTCTCTTTAGAGGCCTCTAAAACTTAATGCTTTGCTTCAACCAAAGAAGAAAATGATATTGTTGTTATAACATATTGATTTTTATCAATGGTAAAAGGTGATTAGTTTTTCCATTGCAAACCAGTAGAACTGCTCTCTTTAACAAATTCAATGGGATTCAGGTCTCCAAGTCTTGGAGTACTGTGTCAACCAACGGCAACTCAGATTGGTTTTCAAAACAAGCAGACATGGTAAACAAGGTTGTTAGCTCGATGCAAGTTCACTTGCAGGTCAATTATAAGGAAAGCATAACAGATGGCCAGAGCATCACCATATGCAGTTCCGAGGTATTCTACATTCCCCGGCGCTTTGTAGCTGACTTTGTCGAACTTGTTAATTTAGTGGGCAGTCTAGAAATCCATCAAAAGGTTGCAATCCCCATGTTCTTTTTATCAATGGATTCACCACAGAATTTTGACCCGGTTCTTAGTACAATGATCTATAAGAAAGAACCGCCTACAAATAATTCTTCAACCCTTTATTCCGCTCAAGCAGCTGCAATTCATCCATGGAATGTATCGAGCGAACAAGATTTCATAAAGCTGATCAGAATAATGGCAGAAGGTGACCCTCTCCTAATGGAGTTAGTCTGAAGGTAATGTGAATGTGATACTAGAAATAACCGCAAGAGAGATGAAGCAAGAGATATGTACCACTTTTGTTAACAGTTATACCAAACTGTATCTTTCTTTTTTGTCTTGTATTTTTTATTGAGGGGGGGAGGGTATTTCTTTTTCTTCTTTCCATTTTTGTAGATTTACCTTGTATGATTCATTACTGATTGGAGATTCCCTCCACAGAAAAAAAATGTAATCTTTTCTTTTTGCTCGTGAATATATGAAAAAAATTGTATTTAACATTGATAATTACTGTTGATTGAATGGTTAAGATTCTTGTAAATGCTACATTGGATCTTGTTTGAATGTTTTTTGTGTTTTCATTAAGGAAATAGAAAGCAAAGGTGAGAGTTGCATGGTAACAAAGAATATTCAATTTATCCTCACCTGCAAATTATCACTTTTGAAGGTCTTGTTGCCGGCCAATTAATCTCCCATGTTTTCTAAACCTCACTTCCATTGAGGGGACCGCAAACAACATTCAATGAATGCTATTGCTAGCTTACTACTATTATTTATTTCATTTATACATGGGTGGTCGCCAAATGGTAGATTCTGTTCTTATTGCTAATAAGTGTTTGAATAGTCGGCTCAAAAGTGGAATCCCGGGTATCCTATGCAAGTTAGACCTTGAAAAAGCTCATGATCATGTGAACTGGAATTGCCTTATTCATCTTCTAGGCAGAATGGGTTTTGGTTCTAAATGGCAAGGTTGGACTCAAGCTTGTAGTTCTACGCTCTGTTTTTCGGTCTTAGTTAACGGGTCTCCTGTCGGTTTTTTTGGGAGTTCTAGGAGTTTGAGATAGGGGGATACATTATCACCCTTGCTGTTTTTTAGCTAATGATGGAAATTTTGAGCAAGATGCTAAAAAATGTGGAGGGGCGTGGATTCATTAAAGGTTTTAATGTGAATGAGACTAAAATAGATGAGGTATGTATATCTCACCTATTGTATGCTAATGATACCATGTTGATGTGTGATGCTAATCCTGAACAACTTATGTATATTCGGCTAGTGTTGTCATGTTTTGAGCAGCCACAAGGCTCAAGGTGAACTTGGCCAAAAGTGAGATGGTTCCTATTGGAGAGATTGGGAATCTATTGGTTTTGGCGGACATTCTCTGTTGTCGGATTGGTAAGTTTCCCATGCATTATCTAGGCATGCCTCTGGGTTCTAATTTTAAAGCCCTTTCTATCTGGAATCCTATTATTGAGAAAATAGAGAGGCGGTTGGCTGGGTGGAAGAGACTTTACCTTTCTAAGGGTGGTAGGACTTACTTTGGTAAAGAGTACGCTTTCTAGTTTGCCCACTTATTTCCTGTCACTCTTTACTATTCTTGTTAGTGTGGCTAAGAGACTTGAGAAACTCCAACAAAATTTCCTTTGGGTTGGGAATGGGGAGGAGTCTAAGCACAGTTTGGTAAGATAGGATATAATGTGTTGCCCTATTAATAAGGAAGGGCTTGGCATTCGTATGTTTGTGCCTCTTAATCAAGCACTCTTGGGTAAATGGTTATGGAGGTTTGGAGTGGAGGAGAATTCGGTTGTGGAGACAAGTGATGGTAGCCCGTCATAGGGTCATTGGTGGGGGTTGGTGTACTCGCCAGGTGCTAGGATCTCATGGGTGTGGTCTGTGGAAGGGTATTATGTTGGGTTGGAATCATTTAAACACATATTTGAGATTCACAATGGGTATGGGGGGATAGAGTGAGACTATGGCACAATTGTTGGTGTGGTGATATGGCCCTTAAGGATGTTTTTCTCGATCTTTTCGTGTGTGCCTATCATAAGGATTCATTCCTTAATGAAGTGATGGTTCGGAAAAATGGGGGTGTGATTTGGAATGTGACTTTTGTGCGTAATTTCAATGACTAGGAAATGGACATAGATGTAGCGTTTTTGAACTTGATTGAATCCAAGACCCTAGTGAGGGAGGTTAAGGATGGTTCCTGGTGGCATCTTAGGAGGAATGACAGATTTGACATTCGATCCTTTTATGAGGGAAAGGATCCCCTCCCATTGCATCCTCCAATTTTTAGCTAGAATTATAACATGTGACACTTATTTAATTTTGTATGATTTCCATGTGTTTTAAGACCGTTGGATTTATTTAAGTGTTACATGTCATAATTCTAACTAAAAATTGGAGGGAATGGGAGGATTTCAATGGAAGGGGATCCTCTCCCCTTTTATGAAGCTCTTCATGAATCTCCTCATGTTGCTTTCCCCTGGAAAAGTATTTGGCGCACCTAAGCTCCTCGTACAGTTCGTTTCTTCGTTTGGATGGCGGCTTGGAATAAGATTCTAACTTGTGACAACCTTATCAAGCAAGGCTACACTATGGCGAGCTGGTGTTCCATGTGTAAATGTAATGGAGAGACGGTGGATCATCTCTTGATACATTGTCATGTGGCCAATCTTTTATAAGGTTGGATCTTAGGTACTTTTGGGATCTCTTGGGTGTTACCCAAAACTATGGCGAACTTGCTTTTTAGTTGGTGGAATGGTTTAGGTCCCCATGCTTCAGATGTATGGAATCTCATTCCTTTATGTTTGATGTGGACTGTTTGGAAGGAGCGTAATCATCGTACATTCAAGGACGTGTCAAGTTCGGATAGCCAACTTCGGGATTGTTTTGCGTCTACTCTTTTTGATTGGTCTAGAGTTTAGGGTTTTACCTCTAATTCGAATATTACTGATTTTATTTCTGCTTTATCTTCTTTCCATGATGATGTAATTATTTAAAAGGTCTATTGTGCATACTTTATGCACAATTTGTAGCTCTTCTTTTAATAAAATCTTATCGTTACCTATTAAAACAAAAAATATGTGTATACATGTAGTAATGAAAAGAAGTACTAAGAAAAAAAAAAGTTTGGTCCCTTGAAATTTTATTGTGAATGGTTTGTTCCATGTGCTTTTACAGTTTAATGTTTATGCACAGACTCTTTACATTTATTTTTGTCCCGAACTCTCTTGTTCTTTTGAAAAGATTTGAAATGTGGGACACTACATTTAAATTGAAAGGAATGCTAGATAGCATTTTGCAACAATCATTGATGAAGATAAGATGTTGTATATAAAATATATTGTTATTGGTGTCAGAGCAAGGAACTTTCACTTGATTTGTTGCTTTGAAATTCATCAAATAGAGCTAGAAGATAATGGAATAATACAAGAAAAAGTTAACAACAATTAATGATATTCAAATCTATATAATGCTCATAGAATTTTATTGGTAATACCTTTTATAGTTGTTTTTGTAAAAAAATATTTTTTCTCAAAATTAAAATTGATAAAATCATACTTTAGATCAATTGGATTAGTAATATTATCAATTGAAAATGAGATGTTAACAAAATCTCAATCCAAAAACTTAATTAATAATTTTGTATGTTCAAAAGTGAGAATCATTTAAATACGATATTGAAATGTAAACTTATTAATCTATTCTAATATATAATAGACAAGGTCTCTACAATAAATTCAGCTCACAGGCCACGTCAGATTCATCATTTTCTCATTAAGCCATGTCATACTCATTTTCTTCTCTCTTTTTTCTCTTCTTTCAAAAAATTATTTGCTATGTACAAGATTAATTACCATTTGTCATCACATTTTTTTTCTGATGACATGTCATATAATTGAAATTGATTCTCAAATATTATAAGACATAATAAGTATTATAAATGGGTCATAAGATAATTTCCAACAAAATATTTTAAAATGTACTTCGCATTACGCAAGACATCGTAATCGTGTTACTAATTTGAAAAAAGGTCACCTCTACATGATTTTAAAGCCTAAAAATCATGTTTGAAGAAACACAAAAGGCATGCACTCTACTCATGAAATGTGGTGCATTTATGTCATACTTTATTTGTCTTTTATAAGAAATTTTAACCTTTATAAGCCAAAAGAAAGAGTTATTTTTAATCAATTAATTCAGCATTAATATAAAATCAAATTCTTATATACTCTTTATATATTCATATTTTGATAGTTTGGGATATTGGAGTAAACTACACATAAGGTAGAAGGCTTATGTCATTATGACATTGAGAAACTTCTTTTCTAATCCTTTCCTCGAGGATGATCAGTTGGCGTGTTGGTCAAAATAAACCATCCACTACACGATATACAATGTTATAGACAAATCATTGACTATTCAACAGTCTAGTTTTGGTTAGGACCAAGTAGAAGCTTTAGATCTAGAACATGTTGATCAAAAGGTGTATTTCCATCTCTGGAAGATGCAGGAGTATGGGAAAGCAAACTCGTGGACACAAATTTGTTGCATTGAGAATGCCAGTTTCTGTTATCTGCCGGTGGTCGTGTTATGTGGTATGACATAGAAGAGAATAGATTAATCACTAATGAGCTTCTGTCTTCTGTCTTTCGTCGTTGGATGTTTGGAAGTTTTATTGGAAGCCTCCACCTCCTTGATGGTATTAGTGTGAAGAGCCACAATGCAAAAAAGGTAAAATAACGGAATTGATTAATTGAATAATTTTGTTGTTTTTTTTGCTTACTTTTTTCTCTGTCCTAATTTTTGTTCCAACATTTTGTAGGTAGAGGAAGATAACTCACAGAAAGAGGAGGAGCGAAGGAGGTATTAGTTAAGTGGTGATGGCCAATTATTCAGAAGCTAGGTTCTTGAATGGATGTGTTGTGGGCAGGGCTGGCCTGAGGTCTAAAAAAAAAATCAGTATACCAAAAAAAAAATGAAGAAGAAGAAGAGAGTCTTCAAGGGCAATTAGTGGGGCAGTGCACTACTCTTCTTCTACTGTTGTGTTGCTTCTTCTTCTTCTCTCTTCTTTTATCTTTCAGGTTTTAGACTTTTATGTGAAATACATATTTGAGAAAGTGGTCCGCCATCAACACTTTATGGTCTCCAGTCAAATCATGCCAAAGTAGAAGCGTATAAATATTCAGTTTTTTGACCGGTAGTCAGACACTGAAATGTTCCAGCACCTTCTGATAAGCATGTTCCAGATGAACAGCTCATTTGTGTTCCTAACCAACACAAGACCGTCGCAACAGGCAATGATACTGGGTACATTGTGTGGACGGTCGATTTCGCTGGCCAAACTGATCATTGTGGAGGAAAGGGATGAAAAGTACTTATTAAATGTCTTGATAAAACGGGTGGTTCCCTGTTAGCATCTAGGTGCTTTTTGATGAATCCCAGTATACCAAAAAAAAAATGAAGAAGAAGAAGAGAGTCTTCAAGGGCAATCAGTGGGGCAGTGCACTACTCTTCTTCTATTGCTGTTGTCTTCTTCTTCTTCTCTCTTCTTTTATCTTTCAAGTTTTAGACTTTTATGTGAAATACATATTTGAGATATATACAAAGTTATACACGTCTAATGCTTAATTTCAGATTTTTTTTTTTATCCATATTTTTAGTATGCATGGGCCATATAAAGTAATAATAATAATAATAATAATAATAATAATAATAATTTAATCAATAATAACAACTAATGCTAACCCTCTATAAATAACTAATCCTAAACACTAATCTATATATATATAGATTAAATTACACTTTTGGTCCCTTAGGTTTAGTTAGTTTTCATTTTGACCTCCTAACTTTAAAAATTTTCATTTTGATTGCTTAAGTTTGATTTTGTTTCAAAATATCTCTTTCGTCCATCCCCGTTAGTCAATTTGTTGTTAAGTGTCAGCCTACCAGGTATTATGGCTAAATGGGAGATTGTTTTGGATATTGAGCTTTTGCGGCCTTTAGGTGGGCTTGAACTTGGTTTTCAAATCTTTGAACCTTGTTGTTGTGGGCCACTGTTTGGTGGGCTTTGAGCTTGAGCTTTGAAGCCTTCAAGCTTGAGTGTTGTGGGCCACCGCTTAGTGAGCGTTGAACTTGAAGCTTGAGTGTTGTAGGCCACTACTTGGTGAGCTTTGAACTTGGGCGACTTTGAAGTCTTGAAACTTGAGTGTTGTGAGCCACTATTTTGTAGGCTTTGAACTCGGGCTTTGTAGCCTGAAGCTTGTTGTTGTGAGCCACTGTTTGGTGGGCTTTAAAGCCTTGAACCTTGATTGTTGTGGGCCATTGCTTGGTGGGCTTTGAAGTTTTGAAACTTGTGAACTTGTAAAGCTTGTGCCTTGAAGTTTGTAAGCTTATGGGCTTGATCCTTTGAAGCTTGTGGGATTGTACCTTTGAAGCTTGTGGGCATGTGGGCATGATCCTTTGAAGCTTGTAAACTTATCCTTTGAAGCTTGTGGGATTGTACCATTGAAGCTTGTGGGCTTTATCTTTTGAAGCTTGTGAACTTGTCTTTAAAGTTTGTGGGATTGTAACTTTGAAGCTTGTGGGCTTGTGAGCTTTATCCTTTGTCTTTGAAGTTTGTGGGATTGTACCATTGAAGCTTGTGGGCTTGATCCTTTGAAGCTTGTGGGCTTTATCCTTTGAAGCTTGTGAGCTTGTGGGTTTGATCCTTAATTTTAAGTACTTGTAGAGCCTTAGATTTTATCTATAATGAACCCAAGCGTTGGGCATGGGCTCATCAATGGAAAACATGGTTAAAATAAAGACTTGTAATGGGCCCAAACATTGGATTTGTGCTCATTCGTAGTAAGCAAGGTTCATCCAAGTGAAAGCAACGACAATCAAAAGAGACGGTGGGTTCAAACAAGCATGTATGTACTTAATAGACCGCACCTAAGGAATAGTTCTAATGGGCTTCTACATGGGTAGAAAGTAGGCTTGTAGGGAACCCAAGAGCTAGGATGTCGTATCTCCCAACTTGTGACATAGGAATGCCGCGTTGGTCCAAACGATACAGTCTATCCTTTAACGCATTGACTAAAAAGGATCATAGTCAATACTGTGCTATGGGTTGGTAGCTTCACCATGGGTACCCAGGTCTAGGAAGACTGTGATCCATGGATAGAACTACTGTGGCTTCTGGGCTTCATACACTTTAGAACTCAAGCAAAATGATGCATGAACATGTTATTGAAAGCTTTAAAAGACAAATACAAAGACACGATATGGCTTGGCCAAGCCCATTCTATTTTTGAAGCTAAGCCCACAATCAATCTCCAGTGGAGTCGTCACTGTGAGAACCACGACCCGAGGGTCAAATAGGCTTCAAAATGTGATCCAACCGACAATGGATTAACCTTCTAGATTTGAAGGTTGATTGTACATGTAAATGGAGTTGTCACTTACTTTAATTACTTGGACAAAATAAGAAATTCCACAATAAAAAATAATTCCTCTTTATTCATCTTTGAATTTGTACAATTGCCAATGAATTTGTAAAAAGAAAGAATTACATGTAAATGAGTTTCCTAGTTACAGTCTAGTAAAAGAAAAAACAATTTGTTTGTAAGATACTTTGTAATACGAACCGTCAATTCAAAATTCGGAGGCTTGGTTATAAAATTGGAAGGTGTTAGCACCTCATTTTACCTAACATACGTCGGTCTTCTAAATTAAACTTGGCCAATATTCGTATCATGTCAAAGTATATAAACTCATGTTCGCATCAACATCCAATTTTAATGTTCAAGTTGTTGTTTAATTTATTTCATGTGAAATATCATGTTATAGTCATATAAGCATGGTATTCAAGAAAAAAACAAAACAATCAAATACAAGTAAATATATTTCAGTTTAGAATTATACCTGTATGCTTGTATGGCTTGTAAAGAATACCTCAATATTGCTTGTATAGCTTGAGAAGAATTGCTTGTACAGCTTAGGGGTCAAAATGTAATTTTGGGAAATTTTTGGGTTGAAATGTAATTTTGGAAAGTTTTGGGGTCAAAATGTAATTTTGAGGAATTTTGTCGTCAAAATGTAATTTCAGGAGAATTTTGGGTCAAAATGTGATTTTAGGAAAATTTGGGGTCAAAATGTAATTTTAGAAAGTTTTGGGGTTAATGCGTAATTTTAAGAGAATTTTGGATTGAAATGATTTGGATTTGGGTTAAATGAATTATTGGATTTTAATTTTAAAGTGGTGTTCATAGGATTTTCGGATTGGGCTTTGGTTTAAGTGTTAAATTGTAGGGTTTGATTTAAAGGAATTGGGTTTGAGTTAAATGGGTTTCGGATTGGCTTGTTAAATGGATTTGAGTTTGAATTAAATGTTAAGTGTGGAAATAGGGCTTTAAGCATTCAGATTGGGCTTAATGGATTAAAGTTTTTGTTTATGACCCGTGGGTAGGGTTTCACTAAAGACCGGGTCGGATTGACCCGACCCGACCCGTCTCTTTCTTTCTCTCTTTCTTCTCCAGCCGCCTCCCTCATTTCTCTCTCTCTCATTTTCTCTCTTCTCAACCCGTGGCCTCTCTCCCTCTCTCATCTAAGTGATCCAGAAATACCTATAACATGAATAGGCTAACTCCCCTCCCCTTTCTCCATTGCAAATGCAAACTGTTCTTAAGTTACATATTTACAAGACATTGATCCTCATTTGAGTCCTCTGGTTGTTATTCTAACAGAAATATACGTACATATGTTATTCTTGTTTAGGCCGCAAGATTATTGAACTCTATGGACTGTTTTTTCCTTCAATCTGGCTCTTCAATTTTCACCTGGCATGAAAAACAATGTACCTTTGAGCAGCAGCATCTTGCTGCAAAAGTTGCAGAGCTTTTGAAGGTATACTTCTAACTGAAAACAGTTCTTTTATAGGATTTGCTCTAACTTATTGTGGCTTGGTTATTTTACCCTTTTCGAGTGTAAATTACAACATCTACTGTCCACTCTTTGAGTAAGGATGAAAGCTATTTGACTAATGTAATGTCAAAATTGGTTTTATATGTTCCTGATTTGTGATAATACTATTATACACACTCACACACACTATATGCTGATTCAAGTTGTTTGCAACTGAGTAGAGTGCTATAGTCGAATCTAGAGTATGTCACAACTTTCTTGGTTAATTTATTGAATCATGTCTAGACACTTAAAAAAAAAAAAGCATTCTCATGCTTAACACAGTTTGTAGCTGTCTTAAGCTGGTTTTCGTGACTTACTATAGAAAAAAAAAAAGTTGTCCATGGTTGAAATATTGATATGTCTTCTTTCATGTGCAATGCTAGAATGATGATACTTTGCTGTTTATTATCATGCTCAGGCTCAAATGATATTCTTTGTGATCTATAATGCCATGCTTTACTTAGTTTCTGGGATGAAAAGTTCATTGTGGTTTTTTTTTTTTTTTTTGGGGGGGGGGGTTGGAGACCACGAAATTTTAGTTATATATGTTTTCCTTCGTGTACTATTGTTATCTAACTCAAGAGTTAATTAACTTGTTCAGCCAGGAGTTGCTCTGCAACATGCTAATGAAGGAAAAGAGAGCCAATCCTTCTGGCGTGCCCTTGGAGGCAAACAAAGTTACACCAGCAAAAAAGTTGCTCAGGAGACATCCCCACTTGTTCAAATACTCTTTCAATAAAGGTATCATTCCTCCTATTCCTCCTGTAAGTTAAGTTGATGCTTCCACTTGTTAAATTTTCATCTCCCATGAATGGACATATGAGAAATCTGAGTTTAATAAGTTGTTGATAGTGCCCATTATCCATTCTAACTCTCCTTATTTTGATCATTTTTGTTGTCACCGTGGATCCACCCAGAAAATTTTCAGGTGAGATTTATACTTCCTTAGATATTATCTCAGGTTTTCAGTGGCTTCTATATTTATTTTCTATATTATTGTGCAGGTAGAGGAAGTTGATGATCTGTTTACAGAGGATATCTTGATACTCAACACACATGCTGAAGTGTTTGTTTGGGTTGGTCAGTCTGTAGAATCCCAAAGGAAGAAAGCAGCTTTTAAAATTGGCCAGGTACTGCTTAACAATTTGGGCTTTTGTCCGATTTTCCCTTTCATTATGTTCTCAGTAACGGATTTTTATTTTTTTCCCTTTGCAGAAATACATAGAGATGGCTGCATCATCAGAACAATTTGGGTTGTCTTCAAATGTACCACTATATACCGTCTTCGAAGGAAATGAACCATGCTTCTTCAGAACATACTTTTCATGGAATATGGTATGGCTGAAACAACAGATCTATATTGCTGGTTTAGCATTAATTGAAAATTACACATAAGCATTTAGCAAAGTTGAGACAATGTTAGTATGATTGGATGATGGTGTTTCCAATGTACACAACCCATGTTCTTGTGTAAAATTTTCAGTTCTTATTAACATATTTATTTACTTTATTAAAAAAAGATTGGAATATGGTGTTAGGAAATACTCGCTCATGTTCTTTTTTAGAATTCTTAGATAGCTTAAACTTAAAGTGGAACTTTCAGGAATACTGTGTACTTGCTTATATATATATATATATATATATATATATATATATGCAAAGTTGAGAACAGAACACAATGTATACACATATGAGTGAAATTAAGTAGAAACTTTCTGTCAAGTAGGAAATAATTGAAAACATGGATTCCCAATTGTAAGAGTTGGTGACATGCTCATATATGTTTGTAAATGTTTTAGTTAAGAGTTGATGCATGCTCAGTCAAGGTTGTAAATGTTTTAGCTTTCCTAATTCACCTTTCTAGTTTTGTGATTAACTATTAAAAAGTGAGACATTTCATTGGTAATGAAGTTGTTTGAGTTTGGTATTGTGATTATTTTGTTTTATTATTTTATTTTATTTTATTTTTATGAGAAATTGGTATTGTGATTATTAATATATATGGTATTACGAGTTTTCATTCTTGGTTGTTAGTACATGTTAACACTGATTCATGAGTTAGTGTAACACTTGAATATGTGGTATTGTTACTTGAATTGGAAATTGATTTATATACCTTTTATGTTCTCTAAAACTATTGTTCTATTCCAAATACAGCTGGATCTCTCTTCCGACCTAATATGCGAGATACTCGCGAGATTCTCTGCCAATTACCGATCAAAGAGCTTCTTCAGTGCTTATGCATTTCCAAGGAGTGGTATGCCCAAATCCATCGTTGGACTTCATCAAAAAGCACCTAGATGCTAACAGGGAACCACCCGTCTATGTGATCAAGACATTTAATAAGTACTTTTCTATCCCTTTCCTCCACAGTGATCAATTTGGCTTGCTAGTCGAAATCGACCGTCCACACAATGTACACGATGATAGCAGTATCATTGCCTGTTGCGACGGTCTTGTGTTGGTTAGGAACACAAATGAGTTGTTCATCTGGAACATGCTTATCAGAAGGTGCTGGAACATTTCAGTGTCTGAACTACCGGTCAAAAAACTTGGAGATTATTCAATACGCTTCTACTTTGGACATGATTTGACTGGAGACCATAAAATGTTGATGGCGGACCTACTTTCTGAAACATTTATGGTCTCCAGTCAAATCATGTCCAAAGTAGAAGCGTACTGAATAATCTCCAAGTTTTTTGACCAGTAGTTCAGACACTGAAATGTTCCAGCACCTTCTGATAAGCATGTTCCAGATGAACAACTCATTTGTGTTCCTAACCAACACAAGACCGTCGCAATAGGCAATGATACTGCTATCATCGTGTACATTGTGTGGACGGTCGATTTCGACTAGCAAGCCAAACTGATCACTGTGGAGGAAAGGGATAGAAAAGTACTTATTAAATGTCTTGATCACATAGACGGGTGGTTCCCTGTTAGCATCTAGGTGCTTTTTGATGAAGTCCCAATGATGGATTTGGGCATACCACTCCTTGAAATAGTAACGAATGAATCTTCCATGGCTGCATCAAAATGTTATGTGATGGAATTGCGTATACTACCCGTCTATTTTACCGATGCCCTCATACTTTCAGTAAAATTATTATTTGTTAGTAAAAAGAGTGGAACTGTAACATGAAGGGGTTTAACTGTTGCAAGTATGACCAAAGGTCAGATTTTGTATCGTTGAGTGAATCTCAATTTTCTTTTTAGCTATTCTATGTGTTTGGTTCCTTATTTTTGTAATTGAGCTTAACATTTATAAATTGATATAATGCTTATTTGTATGGATCTTGTTTGAACAAAATATTCTATACTATTGAATCTTTTATGAATTGATTTATAATGTTGCAGATCTTGCTAAAAGGATAGATTTAGTAGAGCGTGATCGTCCTAAAGTTTTGAATCTTCTACGTGGATTTTTCTATTGGTTAACGGTGAGAATCTTATGTTTCTTCAAACCCTCTCATATTTTGCTGAATTCTCCTAGATCTCATGCTGCTAGTTTGATATGTTTCATAATATAATATAGCTAACACAACCAAATGGAGATTATCATTTGACATCAGCAAATTGAAGACTGACCCAATACTGTAATCGAGGTTCCAGTCAGCTCAACATAAACAGATGTCCTAGGTTCAAATCTTATCGCATCTAAAAAATACTGATCCAATACTGTGACATGTCTCCTCGTTTCACTTCCATAAATTTAAAGAATGATCAAATATGATTGCTTGCTGTTTCTTTTATATCTATTACTTTTCTTCCTTCTTTGATGAGAGCTCCAACTACTTCTATTTATAATTTTCCCTCTGCAATACTATTTTCATAGTTTATATTAAGAAAAGCAAAAGTAACAATCATATTTTCTACTTTTTTTTATTTTTATATATATATTTTTTGGAATCATTTTTCTTTGCCTACTCTATACGTTTGCTTTTTCCTAAAAAATGATTTGGAATCAGTCTTTTTGCCTATCTTTTATGCTTTCCCTTATGTACACGTAGAGATTTGGTATATATGCTCTTTGAAGACCTATATAAAACATCACTACTGCTCTCCCACCAACTTCATAACCAAATAACAAACTATTTTCTAGAGTGAACATTCTAGCCCTCTTCTTTATACGGACCATACTGGTACCCCTCCCTAATGCCAATTCAATTAACCTTCTTCATCACACAATGAATTTCCAATTAAAGAATTGGGTGGCATCATGCACCTTAATTAGTTGGAATAGGTGGACTCGGCAATTTGTGGCACCACATCCCTTGAACCAGAGGGAGTTGCTAATGCTGCCTCATAACCGATGATGGCACCTTATGACCATATTAAAACAATGATCTCATGAAGGTGCTAAATGTGTTCTTCTATGTCACTGCAGTGTTCGATGCTCTCTCACTCTTCTTCCTCCACAATTTCACTCTTGATGTTTCTGGGAATCCTCACATCAGTTATGCAGAAGAAGATTTCCTTATGTGTCCTTGCCTACAAAGATGATAATAGGCCTTACATTTCAGGCAGCTTGTTTTGTTAGTGTGATACACTAGACATATGAGTGTACATAAACATATATACAACAGGAAAAAGGAAAAGGAGAGGAAGAAAAAAAATGAATATTCCTTTTATTTTTGTAAGATGTTTTTGTACATAGTTATTAAATAATCCTTTTGTTTTGGGGGACAAATATAATATATTCTTTATGGATGGCCAACGCAATATAATAGCATCTTTTTATTATGGACATGCATGGTGATTGACTCAAATTTTCAATGGACTTATAGCTTAATATAGCTTAATAGTACTTCTCCTCCCTTTCGAAATAGAAATGTTGGCTTTTGGCATGGACTTTGTTGAATTGGAAAAAAAAAAAAAAGGGTCCAAGCTAAATTGTCTTGTACAAAAATACTTATTAAAACTCATTGTATGATTCCATCTCTCAACTGATTATTTTTGGAATTTTGAGTGGACCAAAACGTCATGATGTAAATTTCGCATATGACCATTTATAATAAAAGGAGAAAATAAGTAAATAAGTGGTTAACAAAAATAGTGTCATTTAAACAAAGTTATCAAAGCCACGAGTCTTGTAGCTCAACTATATGATACCTTTTGATTTCCCCAAAACATACATTTAGGGTTCAGATCTTCCTTCCCTTCCCCAACTATGAATAATAAAACACAAGTCAAATTTTCCTCCATAGTATAAATGGGCTCAAGTGTCTAGTACTATTACATGTCCTAAATTTGTAGCCTAGTGGGTCTCTTTTTGTAATTGGACTGGGCCAGTGTTCATCTTTGTCCTCCTATTGAGCCAGACCCACCCGGCCCAAAATTGAGCTCAATAAACCCAATTCCAAACCTTTGTTGATCGCACCGCCTCTCTCTTCAGTGGTCGTTTTCCAAAGCCGCTGCCACCTCACACTGAAACCATTTTTCCATAGTAAGTCCTCCATCTCCATCTCCTCTTTTTTTACACTAGTCAACACAACCTAGCACTTTCATAACATGATTTATATTTTCTTATTTTACACTCTTTTTTTTTTTTTTTCAATAATTGGCCCGTGTCTCACAAGGTGAGCAGGGCTGTTTTTGTTAAAAGTTGTTTAAAATATAGCGAATCATTAAGCTAAAAATAATAAATAATAATAATAATAATAAATAAATAAATAAATTGGTACCAAACAGAGTAGAAAATCCAATATGAGATGTGGCTTTGACATAAAATCATGAGCATTGGAATGCCATTGTAAGAACACTTTTTGCCTAAGTGCAAGGAGCTAACAAGTAACAATGAGAGCAAAAGTCTGTATCATTTCATGTTTTTAGAAAGCAATAAGTTATATGTATTTGTTGTTTCTTTTGGCCTCTATTTCTTCAATTTGGAAGAAAAACATAGAGAACATTTTAACTTATTGGAAGTCTATGTATTTGTTAAGCCAAATGAACTACAAGTCGTTTGACAAAGTTGATATGCTGAGCTACGAGTCGTACATTACACACATTATTACTCCATTCGTACATGGGGTGTACTGCAACATACATTTCCTTAAGCTGCTTATTCTACCATTAAGCTATATACCCTCCTTAAAATAATTTCTAATGTATATATTTTATTAAGTGGTCTTTGATGGTGTTCAATATAGTTTAAAAGATAGTAATTTTATCTTGGATAATAATATAGAAGTGGGTTAAAGACTTGTATGTCCCCCTTGAAAACATCTATTATATATAAATCAAACTGAATTTTTTTTTGTCTTCTCCAAAACCTGATAGAACTTTTCTCAACTAAAATGTTTTTGACTCTCTTTTTTTTTGGGCTGGGCTTTTATTATTATTATTATTATCTTTACCATTTAATTTATCCAAAGTTACATTAAGTTTATCCCAACCAAAACTAAAATTGATGTATATATTTTTATTATATGAAAAGGGTTCAAGTTACACCCGGTTTAAGTTCAAAGGAACAGCTTTCCCAATTTCTGTTCTTTTTGTCAATCTCCTTTGGCTGCCCGTTGAAACCAGCTCTCCAATTAGTTTCTTCCATTTTTTCCCATTTGTTTGTTTTTTAATTTTTCTTTTCACCTTTGTGATTGATTTGTTTTGCTTTCCTTCTCTTTGTAACCCTTGGCACCTTTGATGTGTTTGATATATCTAATACCAAGAGGTAACAATCTTTTCCCCTGTTTTTTTTTATAATTTATTAATTAACAGTTTCAATTGTTTTAAATCACATCAAGGTGAGTTAACCTCAGTTTTTTTTTTATTCAAATCTGGGCATATTTATTTTATTATTTTGGTTTAGCCGCATATGTGTTTTAACATTGAAACATGTGTTGAGATAATTCTCAATATGTACTAATATATATATATATATATATTACTTTTTTTTACCATTTTTTAACTGTTTTTAGAAGGATTTAGTA
Organism: Fagus sylvatica; assembly: GCA_907173295.1. Classification (NCBI taxonomy): domain Eukaryota; kingdom Viridiplantae; phylum Streptophyta; class Magnoliopsida; order Fagales; family Fagaceae; genus Fagus; species Fagus sylvatica. Next base: position 70,479,799 of record OU015761.1, read on the forward strand.
ATTTGTAGGGGGTTTGTGCTGTTTTTAGTTAATTTTGAGGGTGTTCGTAAATTTGTAGGGGGTTTGTGGTGTTTGTTTAGGGTTCAGCTACAGTGAAAATAGCACCATGCCCCCCATTGTCTTGGTGTTACAAGAACCACTAACATTTTGCCTTTTTATAGTTTATTTTAATTTGTCTTGCTTTGTAAAAAAAAATGACCATAAAACTATTTGAGAATACTTTGATCATCATAATGTGAAAACTTTCATATAATTGCACTTTATATGAAAATGCAACTTAGTTGCCACGTGTAAATGTTGACTAAAGAATTCAAAAATGTCGTTTTGGTTTACAAGGTCAATAAAATAATATATTACTCAACTTTATACATGGAAATTATTCTCTGTGTCAGATTATTGTGGAATCGTAAGGTTGGCAAAAAATATCAACTAAAGCAAAGGTTTATTTTCCTGTGTGTGTTTTGTTTTTAGTTTCTTTTCATCAATAAAAATTGCAAGCTTTTTACGGCTTTTAAATTATTTCTTGTATTCGTATTCTCATGTTTTATCTTTTATTTTTATCTTTCTGATTTCTCTTTAGGTGCAGGGAATCATGAAATTGATCAAGATATCAACTGTAAGTACAAATATTACATATTTGATCTTTTTGGACTTTTTTCCTTTCTTTTTCTTTTTTTTTCCTGAACTCCAAAACTTTTTCAGAGAGACCTTAATATGTGGAAAATGGAAATAGGTGAAAACCATGTTGTTCCTATAACAAGGACCCCACGTAAAATGTATATGGATGGCATACTATGTTTATGGTTATTCCTCCTAATTAAATCAGACTAGGAGACAATTACATTAGCTGAGACCATTAGTCCAAAAGGACTTGAGGCCTGTTCATTTTTGTTTTGAAAAGCAGTTTGATATTTATAAATTGACAGAAATGACAATAGGGAATAATAAAAGACTTCTTCACGATTCCCCCTTAACATTTTTTTTTTTAATATAAGTAACCCTTAATATTCTTTAACGATCATCCATAATATAAGATAGGATACTCCAAAAAAATATATATATTAAGATAGGATACTCCAAACAGGGTTCAAATTTTCTTAGAAAAAAAGATAAAAGGCAAGAACCATTAAAGACAAGGGCTCAATCTATATCAAGTACACTTTTTTTTCTTTTACACAAGTGGTTCTTATATAAAAAATGTACATTAACAAATTGTGCACTGAAAGATTATTCTTTTTGTAACATTTATTATTTGATAAGAAAGTCACTCAAGCATTTGCAATTATATTAGCCTATTTCTGTTGTGCTGTAATTTAAATGACATGATATACCATCTTCCGATTCAATTTCTGCAAATAAGAACATAATCTGCTTTCACTTAAATAAGTTTGACTAAACCGCTTGTAATAACCTACAACCCTTAAACACCATTCACAATGGTTTTTTTTTTTGCTAAAACATTCACAATGGTTTTTCATCTCAGTTACAAGCAAATTCTGATATATCAAAATGCTTATCTCAGACCAAGACCAAAATAACCTCTATTCATGTTTTACAATTTTATTTACGTTTTATAGTTGAATGGAGTTGCTGTTTATGAGATTTGATTTTTATTCATAGTAGTTTCTTGGGGTCTTTGTGATTATTAATCTATATCCATATAAATAACAGTTATATGAATTTGACCTATCAAAAAAAAAAAAACAGTTATATGAATTTGAATTTTATGTAGATGGATGGGCAACCCTCTACTTATAAACCATGCCCACCAGGTTTCAGTCAGGCTTAAGAATCAGTTGGAGGGCTGTGCGCAATGGTAGCCGGAATGGTTGCAAAATAGATCATTGGGATGGGATTTGTTCCACCAATACCCAAACTTTCCATATGGGTCTGTTTTTGTAATTTTTCCCTTTCATGCTATGTTTTTGTGTCTAACTTCAATTATGGTTGCTTTAATGTCACAACAGAGTGAATTATAGGCAGTATTTTTTATTTTTTATTTTTTTGTTGTTGATAGAATTATGGTGAACAACCTGAAGCATATGCCTCTATATATTTTTGTTTTAAATGAAATTTTGGGCTTAACGTCCAATTTTATGGGTTTCCGTTTGTTCCGAAGTTAATAGAGAATGCATTGTATCCAAACTTGAAAGATTCCAAAATGTCTGTTTTTGGGTATTTGTTCTATTTACAAACAGGGCAAACTAAGGAATATTATTGAGTTAGCTGAATCTATACCCATTATAGTCATGAAAAATTTCAGTGAATGCAATCCCATTATAGACATGAAAATTTTTTATGACATAAATTGAAAGCCATTTCATACCATCGCGCGGGTCCACAAAGCCTTAAAGCCTTGTGTGGATTTATAAAGTAGTCCTATAGACGTGTGACTCTAGTACTCGCACGGCATGCGATACGTATGATTAAATCATATATTTATTTATAGAAGTTATTAATTATTCTAAACAGTAATGGGACCATTAATCCATGGTAGCTCTGTCTTTAGTGCATTGGTGAAGTTGCCGTGATGAATGGTTTATGCTGTAGACTCTAAAATGTGTCGTTTAATCCTTGATGGTGATTCTCGTCTTGACTTTTCTAGACAAAATGCTTTTGGGTGTGTTCTATTCTTTGTTCCACTAGATACCTCGGTACCTTCGTTATATGAAACTTTTCAAATCATAGGATTATATATATGTATATAATGGTGGTTTTTTTTTATTTTATTTTCTATGTAATTTAGTTTATATCATTGTTAGCATAATTTTTTTATAAAATCTTGTTAACTTTTATAAGAGATGATAGTTGATATAGGAAATTGTAATTCAACTTGAAGTTTCATATATTTTGAGATAATAGTTATTATTTATTGTGGAACAAAGAAAATATATATTTAGTGAAAGCGATTTAATTAATCCAACAAATGGTGCCTTGTTCTAACGGTTGGATCTATTATTTTATTTATTTTTTTTTGCATCTGGACTTGGTTTAGAATGACGTTATTTAGAATTCTCCTGGAGCCTTCTCTGCCAAGAGAGACCCGAACAACAACTAGCTATGTAATCCTGCTCTTGGTTTCTTTCCCTTATGGGATTTATGATCTACTCATGATCAAGTTGTTATCTTGTGACAGGAATTGCTCTAGGTACCAAGAGGGAGAATGAAAATTGATAGGGGAAGAACTTACCAAGAAAATTAAGCAGGGGTTACAATACATCCTCAATACTTGTCAAGAAGACTTAGTAGAAAAGCTAGTCAATACGTATTTATAGTCTATATATTGTCTGTTAGGATTAAGGCACTAAAAATTGTTGATAAAATCATAAAATAGCATTTGACTCATTTTCTATGATTGATGACTAAAATTGTATTATTTTTATATAGTGTTGTTTACGTTACATAATCAATCCCAGGTCATTTGCAAACTGACCCTCTAAGGTTTCAATTTTGTAATATAACCACTTAGGGTTTTCAAATTAGTAAAATTGATCCTTCTAGTTACATTTTTGTCAATTTTGCTAATAGAAATTGGTCACGTTCAAATTGCACGTGACCGCTTTATAATAAAAAAAACTAATTATTATAAACCCTAGGTGCAATGCACGTGGCCATTTTATGTTTGCAAAATTGACAAAAATGTAATTTGAGGGGTTAATTTCACCAATTATATTGCAAAATTGAAATCCCAGTGATCAGTTTGCAAATGATCCAAATCCCAGGGGATTATTATGTAATTTGGCCTTATTTTTATGTAGTGTTGTTCAGGTTAGTTCTAATATTATCTTTTTAACCTCACTATTTATTCTTTTTAGATGAAATGACGAGATTGGGGAATAAGAAGGAACTTCCTTATTATAAGGGTCTGTTGTAAGAAGAAACTTCCTTATTAGTAAAAGGGTCTGTTGATAGGACATTTGTCCCTTAACAACAAAAAAATGTCACCGCATTGTCTCGAAAATCAATGATTTCACCATTAAACCTAAAACTATGTTGCAAATACAACGATATTCATGACTACCTCCTCTCATAGAAATATGAGGGATCGTCTTCGTTTGAATGTTCTGCTTCTCTTGTAATTATTTTCCACCAACAATTTGGAAATTGGTGTGTGAGTTTAGCAATTTAAATGCCCATGACCCAACTATCCGTCTCCTACACTTCAAGGTGAAAAAAAAATAAAGGTAGAAATCGATCTTCTACTCATAAATGAATGATGGTATTTATTAGAATTCTCCTGGAGCTTTTATGTAATTCTGTTCTTGGTTTCTTTCCCCTATGGGATTTATGATCTACTCATGATCAAGCTGTTATCTTATGACAGGAATTGCTATAGCTATAGTTACCAACTTCTTGCTACAATCCGGTTATAAATAGTGGTAAAAAAATTGACCTAACACATCTCACAAACATTGTAGCACACCTTTTAAGGCTTAAAGTCATAACACGTTCTACATTATCTTGAGCTTTTATAATTTTGTACCACTGGAACTTAAACTATGCTGTAAATACAACAACATTAATTCTTTTGATTAGGTCGTGATCCCATTTCTGCTTGAATATCCTGCTTCTCTTGTAATTTATCTGCTAACAAGAATTTGGGAAATTGATACGTGAATTTAGCAATTTAAGTGTCCCTGACTCAATTTTTCCATCGCCTACACATAACAAATTCAGCCCATTCATGGTCCCTCCAAACCCCACCAATTAGGCTATCAGAAGAATCTCCTAAAGATAGAGGATGAAAATTGATAGGGGAAGAACTTACCAAGAAAATTAAGGGGTTACATTACATTACATCCTCAAAACTTTTGTCAAGGTGACTTTGTAGAAAAGCTAGTCAATAAGTCTTTATAGTCAATATATTGTCTGCCAGGATTAAAGCACTGGAAATTGTTGGTAGAAGTAGCATTTGTCTCATTTTTCTATTATTGATGACTAAATTTTGTCTTATTTTTATGTAGTGTTCACCTTTCTTCTAATATTGACAAAATACACTTTTAATCCTTATATTTTGAGATTATTTTCATTTTGGTCCCTATCTTTTATAACGTTTCATTTAATCCTTTATTTTTTTTTTATACAGGTTCATTTGAATCTTTATCCTCTTTATTTTCATTTTTTAAAAATCTTTTTATCAAATATAATAAATGTCCAAACAATCAATGACTAAAACAAAATATTATAAAACATAGGGACCAAAATGAAAACAACTCAAAAATATAAGAACTAAAAGTACATTTTTGGCTATTATCTTTTTGCACTCAGTATTTATTATTTTAGATGAAATGACGAGATTGGGAAAAGATAAGTAAGAAGAAACTTCCTTAGTACTAAATGGGTCAGTTGATAGGATATTTGTCCCTCAACAACCAAAAAAATGTGCCCGCATTGTCTTGAGAATCTATGAGCAAATATACGAAATTCATGACTAGGTCCTCTCATAGAATATAATGGACCATCTCCGTTTGAATATTCTACTTCTTTGATAATTATTTTCCAACAAGAATTTTGAAATTGGTGTGTGAGTTTAGCAATATAAATGCACATGACTCAATTTCCCGTCTCCTACACTTCAAGGTGACAAATTCCAACCCATTCATTGGTCCATCCAAACCCCACAAATAAAGGAAAAGGAGTTTGTCACTAGAGGGTATGGTCCATTGATGAAGATTGATCATAGGGGAGGAAATTGCCAACAAAATTGAGCAAGTGTTACATGACAACCTCAAAATGTTGGTCAAGAGGGCTTTGCAAAAAAGCTAGTCAATACAGTTTGCCAAGATGAGGCACTGAAAATTGTTGAAAAAGATAGCATTTGACTCTTTCTGCCTAAGATTGATGACCAAAAGTTGTATTATTTTTGTGTGGTGTTGTTCACGTTACTTCCAATATTTTTCTACAAGTGTTGAATACTAGAATTTTTAAAAGTCAACATCTTTTGAAAAATTTTGTTACTATTATTTTGTGTAATCCTGCTCTTGGTTTCTTTCCCTTATGGGATTTATGACATCAAGTTGTTATCTTGTGACATGAATTGCTCTAGGTACCAAGAGGAAGAATGAAAATTGATGGGGAAAAACTTACCAAGAAAATTATGCAGGGATTACATTACATCCTCAATACTTGTCAAGAAGACTTTGTAGAAAGCTAGTCAATATGTCTTTATAGTCAATATATTGTGTGTTAGGATTAAGGCACTGAAAATTGTTGATAAAATAGCATTTGACTCATTTTTCTATGATTGATCACTAAAAATTGTATTATTTTTTTGTAGTGTTGTTCACGTTACATAATCTCCCCTGGGTCATTTGCAAACTGATCCCCTAGGGTTTCAATTTTGCAATATAACCACCCGGAGTTTTCAGCTTGGTGAAATCGACCCTTCTAGTTATATTTTTGTCAATTTTGCTAATAGAAATTGGTCACGTTCAAATTGCACATGACCACTTTATAATAAAAAATTAATTATTATAAACCCTAGGTGCAATGCACGTGACCAATTTATGTTTGCAAAATTGACAAAAATGTAACTGAAGGGGTCAATTTGACCAATTTGAAAACCTTAGGTGGTTATATTGCAAAATTGAAACCCAGTGGTCAATTTGCAAATGATCCAAATCTCAGGGATTATTATGTAATTTGACCTTATTTTTATGAAGTGTTGTGCATGTTACTTCTAATATTATCTTTTTTACACTCACTATTTATTCTTTTTAAATGAAATGACGAGATTGGGGAAAGATAAGTAAGAAGAAACTTCCTTATTACTAAAAGGGTCTGTTGATAGGACATTTGTCCCTTAACCACCAAAAAAATGTCACCGCGTTGACTCAAAAATCAATGATTTCACCATTAAACCTAAAACTATGTTGCAAATACAACGATGTTCATGACTACCTCCTCTCATAGAAATATGAGGGATCGTCTTCGTTTGAATGTTCTGCTTCTCTTGTAATTATTTTCTACCAAGAATTTCGAAATTGGTGTGTGAGTTTATCAATTTAAATGCCCATGACTCAACTCTCCGTCTCCTACACTTCAAGGTGACAAATTCCAACCCATCCATTGGTCCACCGTCCATCCAAACCCCACTAATAAAGGAAAAGGAGCTAGTCACTGCAGGTATGGTCCATGGAAAATTCCAAGTGAGAGAATGAAGATTGATTGGGGAAGAACTTTCCGAGAAAATTAAGCAATGGTTACATCACATCCCCAAATTTTTTTTTTCAAGAGGGCTTTGCATAATAACAAGTCAATGCGGTCTTTATGGTCAATATACATATTGTCTGCCAAGATGAAGGCACTGGAAATTGTAGATAGAGATAGCATTTTACTCATTTTGCCAATGATTGATGACCAAAAGTTGTATTATTTTTGTGTGGTGTTGTTCACATTAGTTCCAATATTTTTCTACGTGGTGCATATAAATTGACAATTCAATAACAACATCGATTTTGTAAATATTTGGTAATAATGCTTCCAACATCTTAGAGAATTTTTATATAACTTCATGCAAAGTTTTCTATTGTTTGGTAGCAATTAAGAGAAGAAATTAAGTACCACTAAGATTAGGCTAGAAAATTCTCTGAGTATATAAGAATAGTGCTTGAATGTTCCCATAGAATTGAGGGACCATTTTTGCTTCAATGTTCTGCTTCTCTCACTAATTATTATATACAAAACAAGAGTATGGAAATTTGTATGTCAATTTAGTAATTTAATTGCGCATGTCCCAATTTTCAATCTGCCATGGTTTCAAGATAACAAATCCTTCTCCAGCCCATTAATACTTATTCTAAACCCAACAAGTCCTACCTGCCCCCCCTTTTTTTTTTCTAGTGAAATAATCTGTTATTTAAAGAAAACCCCACTTATTAGGACAAAAAATTCCTCAATGTTTGGGAAGCAATATGTCATTGAAGGTATGGTATGAATGAGACAAGAGGGGGGATGAGAATTGATAGGAAGACAACTTGTCAAAGAAAAGAAAACAGAGTTAGAAATTTATCCCCTTAATTAACTTTTGTCAAAAAGACTTTAGTAGAAAAGTTGGTCCACGTGACACTTTAAAATTTATTGTAATTATCTGACATTATTGTCTTTGGGATGTTGATAAAAAAAGCAAGTCAATACAACCTGCTTTCATAACGTGATTTACATTTTCTTATTTTAGACCATTTTTTATAATTAGTCCATGTGTTACACGGCATAATAGAGTGCATTTGGATGCAATTTTTTTCCTTCAAAACTTGTTTGTTTATTTACAAAGTTGGTTAAAATATAATATTATTAATTTGTATCTAAAAAAATAAGAATTTCAAAACAATACATAAGCAAATATGACGTAGAGTTTCTCAAAATTATTTTATTTTCATCGTAAGAACTTTTTTTGGTTAAAAAATAATTATTTTTATTTAAAATCATAGCCTGCAACAAGCTGTATCATTTGAAGTTTTTAGAAAGCAAGTAGTGTCATTCTTCTTAGCTGCCACTTTCTGCCAACTACTCTTCTCATAGACTCATTTTTGGCTCACATATAGGGCATTATAAAATTTAGAACTACTCAACACATTAACAAATAGTAATAATATTATTAAATTAAGAGTGATTTTAAGAAATATGTGAGAGTCAGAGAGAAACCTATATAGCTAACAGAATCTTTAATTTTAAGATTAAAATTTTATTCGTTTTCTCTATGACATATACACACAAGAAAAATTAAAATTTGGTGACAAGAATGTAACACAAAGGAAGGAATTTACTTGCAAAAAAAAAATTGTAAGAAATTATAAAAGGATTGTTCTCTTTATAATATTATGGTCACATAACACAAACTCTGTTTTTTTTAGGTGAGGTAGCTAGAATATCAAAGATAAGCTTCAAAACGTTCAAATGAGCATCAATATCACATGAAGAACTTTAAAGAACCAAAAGATACAAAATTGGATATGAATTCTCTTAATTATCTGTGCTCCTGCGTGTGTATAAATATCAGAAGTTCTTTTTTAGCTCATACCATACCTCCCACTCAATTTTCCATCAACTTCCTCTGCTGTTGAGATATTCCTTGCCTCTGGTTTTATCAGCATGGGGAAAATGAATCAATTTCTGCTGTTATTCCTTGCCTCTTGTTTTTTCTTCATTTCACATTCTCAAACTACTTCTAATACTTCCTCTCAACATCACTGCCTCCCTGACCAGAGCCATACTTTGCTGCAACTAAGGCAAGAGTTTGTTCAAAATTTTAATAATTTTTTAAAAAATTGAATAACTATGTATCTCTAATTTATTTATTTATTTTAAATATTGACTTAAAATGTTTAATGAATATTAATTGTCATGAATGTAGTTACAAGATATTTCACACCTTACAAACTAACTTGATGGAAAAAAAAAATGTTTTGTGTTATGTAAGAATAAACTTGATGTAGTTTTTTAATTAGAAAATATAGGTTAAATTTTGTCAAAATTATACATAAAGTATGTTTGTAACATGATTTAACCTATATTACAAATTGCACGATCCGTCATGGCAATGCCACCACTAGTGTGAATTTCCTTTATATTAAAAAAAATGGAGGTTATACATAATTATCGGTGCAATCATTTATAATAAAAAATAATAATAATAATTACCATCGGAATTAAAAATTATTTCTTGCTATATTTTTTATTATTATTTTTTTATTACATGGGTATCCGAAATTTCGTCCTGACTAATCTCATGAATACGTGCAGTCCCGTCCTATACGCACTAGGTAATTACCCAATCAAATAACCCCAAAGGGATCTATTGTCATGGGTTGTCGAACTTGCAACTTACATTTCTTTAAGTGTAATTCATGCTAGTGGTCGTACTGCCGTGACAGATAATGGTGTATATAGTGGATTTTAAGTAATCCATGGTGGCTGTCACAATTGCGTGCACTGGTCATGTTGCCTTGATAGAAGGTATAGTGGATCGACTAATACATGATAGCTCTGTCCTTATTGCATGCAATGGTCATGTTGCCTTGATAGAAGGTATAGTGGGTCAACTAATACATGATGGCTCTGTCCTTATTGCGCTGGTCATGTTGCCTTGACAGAAGGTATAGTGGGTCAACTCATGTTGCCTTGATAGAAGGTATAGTGGATCGACTAATACATGATAGCTCTGTCCTTATTGCATGCAATGGTCATGTTGCCTTGATAGAAGGTATAGTGGGTCAACTAATACATGATGGCTCTGTCCTTATTGCGCTGGTCATGTTGCCTTGACAGAAGGTATAGTGGGTCAACTCATGTTGCCTTGATAGAAGGTATAGTGGATCGACTAATACATGATAGCTCTGTCCTTATTGCATGCAATGGTCATGTTGCCTTGATAGAAGGTATAGTGGGTCAACTAATACATGATGGCTCTGTCCTTATTGCGCTGGTCATGTTGCCTTGACAGAAGGTATAGTGGGTCAACTCATGTTGCCTTGATAGAAGGTATAGTGGATCGACTAATACATGATAGCTCTGTCCTTATTGCATGCAATGGTCATGTTGCCTTGATAGAAGGTATAGTGGGTCAACTAATACATGATGGCTCTGTCCTTATTGCGCTGGTCATGTTGCCTTGACAGAAGGTATAGTGGGTCAACT